>CM070515.1:27447266-27643691 GCA_036346375.1 Guadua angustifolia
ACAAGTTTATACTTCATACTAGCAAACTATTTGTGCTGATCCAAATACCATTCTGCAAAATCCAGCACAAATATTACATCAAGTAACTTCACATTTTTCACTAATCTCATTTCAATTTGATCCAATGAATTGATACCTATAAATGTGCATCTTGACAGTATTCCAGCTGTAGCTGGACAAAATTAACATGGATTTCTATTTTTCTTTACACTGCCACTTATATATTAATGTGTTGTTAAACTTCCTTCTTCCCCCCTTTTCCTCTTTAGTTAAAATGGACCATTAAATTGGTCAATCCAGGAACCAGCCAAAGATGCCCAGTTCACAGCGGTACCCACAAGAAGCTCCCAGAACCAAAGATCAATGGCGAGAACTGAAGAAAAGATGAGCAGAGCAAGTGTCTCGTATCTATTCAAAGGCCACCCTGAAACCTCAGCCATTGTCTTCAAGAATGGAAGGGATTCGCTATCTAGCTCCCGGCTTCTTATTGACCACGCTGTGACCCACTGCACTTCGGCTGGGACCATATTGAGCTCGTCTCGAAGACGTCTTCCCAGATCTGGCATATGCCCACCTCCATAAAGGACTGCTATTCTCTTGTACCCTTGGTTTAGCGCATCCTTTATCTTCTCAGTAGCAACTCTGTTCCTCTCCCCAATTATAACCGACTTTTCCTCAATGGGTGCAGTCAAAGCTGTGAAACTACAAAAATACAAAATAAAAATAAGAATTAGTTCTTGTTAATTAACACATAATTTGCCTTAATGGTTTGAAAATACTCACTCAGAGGTCAATTGCTTAGCCAGGAAAATCTTCAGTGCAGCTCCAAAATCTAGCTTGGACAATGCTTCAAGCTCAGGATATCCAGCTTCATTGTCCACTGGTAAACAAAGCCCACTGATGATGAGTAGTCCAACAAGCGGCATCGGTAGAACACGTGAGGCCCAGAGCAACTTAGATCTCCAAAAGTCAAGACCATCTGGTAAAGCTGGTTGTACCAACGCTTTAGTTGACTTTAGTGTCATGTCTACTGCAAATGTGAGAATACTTTCACCTCTTTCACTCTGGAAGACAAAGGAGGTAGAATTTTCCACTTATAAGTTTGAAAGGCCATGGCAAAAAGAGAGTGTACAGAGTAGTGTACACATGATTTTCCAAAGCTGTTTGCTATATTCAGTTTGCAAATAAAAAAAAAAATTATACCCAGAAAAGAACTTATTCCATGACTACTATGACAAATGGAAAAACTAAATACACTACACCAACCTCCAACAGTAAGAACACACGTACACCTAATGAGCATGCAACACTTATTCTGCAATTAGTAATACAAGGGAAACAATGCCAGTAGAAAAAAAAAGCACAATGTAACTAAATTATTACCTGAAGCTGCTTGAATGTCTCGTAGTCAAGGTCAGCGTGTTGCCATTTCTCATTGCCATAATCAAGGCAATCTAGCTGGTAGTCCAATGAAAGGATACGTGCCATTTGCTTCTGTATGAATCCAAGAATACTAAAACCTTTACGTGAAGATTTCAGCTTCTTTGCAGACATTGGGTCTTTCCGATTGTTTAAATTCTCCCGACTTGTCACCATTTCATACAGAACACAATCATAATTTTCAAGTGCTTGCTGGAGTCTACCAAAGTATCTGAAGAAAACAATACGTGTCAGCTAATTCACTTTGTAGAAAATTACCCATGAATGAATGTGCTAATGGACAATGAGCGGGATCTTGGGACAAGAAAATGATGATAGTCATAGGCAAGGCATGTCAATGTGAGCATATACAAATGCCAGAAGAAACTAATGTTTAAATAATGAAATAGAGCCAAAAGCACATACTCCTTGTCGGCAATGTGGACAGTAGAAACCAAATCAACCTGCAGCAAACAAAAGTTCACAATCAATCACAAATCGGCAAAAGCTAATCAAAAGTTGCAGCCTTGCAGGGCGGCTACCCAACTCACAATGTTTTGCATGAATTGAATGATTTTGAGTTGGACTTTCTTCTCAGTTAAATGCAATTTACAACTAATGTACATGACATACAAACAAAACTCATTTCCATTTCATCTCATTGTTACTCAGAAATGCTGCATAGAAATCTATGGAAGTTACATAGAATGAATGAACTAAATGAGAATGCAAGACAAACTAAGTTAGTAAGCTCCGACAAGTTGAAATTGTCATATATATAGTGACTTGCAGAATAACAATGCGAGTGCAATTAGTTGTGTGATCAACATTTCCGACAACAAATCAAGCAATTCACTCTTTCTGCGGCAAGCATCATCCTGTACCACACTTCCATTTCCTTGATGAATAATCTGAAGAAAGACTAACCTTTACCATAAACTTGACACACATAATCTCCAAAATGTTGGGACCATTAAAAACAAAAATCTGCAACTTTTGGCCACGAACTACAACATGACACATCGAGCATGACTAAACGTCTGGATTTGATGCATTTCTGGTACATTTGACAGAAAAATATCCAATTTCTGCTTCAACTAAATCAAGCAGCGCAAGACGAGAGAGGGCCACCGGACTTACGTGGAGGAACGGGTGGAGAAGGGACCACGGGAACCGCTTCTCGTACCGCACCACCGCCGTCTGCAGCTCGCCGCCGCCCCCTCCTCCGGAGACCCCAGATAACGGGCGGCGGTACCGGAGGTAATCGGTGATGGAGCTGCTCGTGGCGAACCGCTCCGCCCCGTCTGCCGCCGTCGCGGCGACGTGGGGCAGGATGACGCGGCGCCAGCGCCGCTCCCAGGAGGGGAAGGCGGCGAGGGAGGTGGATGGCGCCGCCGTGGAGAGCATGGCCGGCGAGAGAGCTAGGGTCAGGGTTTGGAGAGAGTGTGTGCGGTGAGGGATGAGGCGAGCACGAAACTGCTCGTTTCCCGGGGAGGATGGGGTTCCGGAGCTAGCTAATATCCGTGGTCACTGAGAAGTGGGTCCCACGCACTGACATCACCAGACACCGCTATCTTTCTGTTTCCCATGGAGCAGGTAACGAAGAAGGGGTTGGCTCGCGTTCGGCCACGAACGACCAGAAGAACAGAAGGCGGTGGTTTTCTGATGGATACAGGGCAGTGTGGCAGTCAATGGAAGCCTATTTTGTGAGAGATTTACATTTTCAAATGTATTCGTAATGGCACAGGATTCTTGGCCATACAATCGAAAAATCCCAATGGTAGATCAAGTGTCGTGGTATCCTTTTTTTTTTTTTGGTCATTTTTCATGGTATGTGAAAGCTACGATTAGGGGTGTAAACGGGTCGGGTTCGGGCGGGTAGTAGGTCATCCCATACCTTACCTAATATTTTTCTCCCAAGATGGATGCGTGCACAGGTAGTAAAATCGGGTAGTCTGATATGAGTAGCATTTTCTACTTTAGACGGGTAGAAATCGGGTTCGGGTAGTGTGCGACATGGTATAATCTGATACACCGTACTTCATCGGGTAGTGCCGAAATACCTAGAATCCAAACATCGATGAAAACAATCCAACTATCACACTAGTACATCACATAATACAAAGTCCAATACATAAAGTGAAATTCACATACATAGTTCAATACATAGTTGAATTGGAGGAGAGAAACTTGGGGCAATCCCAAAGGAATAGGAGGTAATGACAATAGTTTTGAACAACGTGAAATCATAAGCATCTGTAGTCTAGGAAACCAGGTCATGTGCTCCTCTTGTTTAGGTTGATAGCAAGTAGAATATAATTGAGACATTTACCTTGTCAGAATTTTATAAATTTTTTTGTGTGTGATCATGATCTCAAATTTTTATGAGAGATTACTAATTTCATCAGTATCATTATATAAAATTTTAAAAATTTTGTAACATAGTTTGGATAATTTTCATTTCGTTCAAATTTGCTGATAAGCCTTTTAACAGACAGTAGTACTGTTCGAATTTTTAAACTTCATGACATTTTATAATCATCTGAAAATTTTATTACAATATTATAGATATGTCAGGACCATCCACAAAAATTTCAAAATTTTATAACCTCGTTTGTTCTAATTTTCATTCGGTTCAAACTTGCCAGTCAGTGTTTTATTAGGATAATAGCAATGTTTGAATTTTTAAAAATTTCTCAGATTTGACAATCAGCTGAAAATTTAATGAGAATATATTTGATGTGTCAGGAACCTTCAAAAAAATTTCAAATTTTTTGATATCGTTTGATCTATTTTTGGTCAATACAATTTCATCAAAATTTGGGAATTAGTAGTACCGCTGGGTACCCGAATTGTGAAAATTATCCGGGTACCCACATTCCGACCTGTACCCGCCGGTATTACCGATCCGTACTACCCGACCCCGAACCTAACCTGCCGGGTACTACCCATACCGGCGGTAGTGTAAAATAGTTTTCCATTAGGATAATTTTACATTAGGGTACGGATACGGGTCGGGACCCATTTACACCCCTAGCTACGATGTACAGGTCTTTGCGTGCCTCAAAATCTAGTATTATCGAACTCTTGGCTCGTAGGAGGTTAGATGACTAAACAATAAATATAATGAATAGTGCAATATAAGACGACATAACTTGGCATATTATATGATTTTTTCTAGCGCAAGAGAGGCTATCTTTCCATCTCCTTGACGTAAACCAACACAAGGCATTATATTATGGCCACGAGATGAGTATATTAAGAGTATTTAGGTTGGTCATCTTGTTTACATTTTAGACTAAAAATATAAACATAATTCATTTTATTTTAGCCTACAAGGTCTAGATCTGAGATAGAGTTGGGATCTAGAGCTCTTCTAAATAGGGCCTAGAATTAAGGATAGCACAAAGATATATCATGAATAGCAAAATAAATTTTCCTACCATACTCTAGTTCATACTAGATCACCATTGGCCTAAGACCTAATCAATCACTCATGCATAAATGATGCGAGACAACACAACAAAGAGAAATAATGCATTAAAGTAAACATGATATTCATGGAACACATCAACAGTTGCAAATGAGATGACAATGGGGATGAGATGGATGACAGTGATCATGGTCATTGCCGACTAAGGAGGAGGCCAACACGCAGCCTAGGGCCAGCACCAAAGTTGTGGTAGTAGCCCTTGTTCCTCTCGGTTGAATCATGTATGGAGGTGATGGAGATGTTTCTTGGACTTGCTAGGGTCGGCTATAGATTCTCTGGATGTGCATAGAAATGTGCCCCTTGTGTCCTCCCCATTAAATGGTAATATGTAGTGATGTGTGGGTCTTTGATTCCTTCCAAAACTCATCCCAGCCAAGCCCATGATTGTTGGGTGTTTCCATCCTTCAAAATATCTCCCTTAAGTGCTATGAAAACTTTCAAAATAACCTAGGTGCGGCTAGGCTTTGAAACAGGCCAAATCGGGCTCCTCCTTTTGTGGCTAGAGGGAAATTCAGGATGTGAAGTATCACCCCAATTGTATCACTAGACAGGTTGCACGGGCTATCTTTTCGCACAGGGGGTGAGGGACATAACTTCCTTATATGAACTCCAATTGAGATGATTCAACAGTTGAATTCCAATTACTCGATGAGATATACAACTTTCTAGTTATGGAGATTTTCATTTGAGGCCATATTGGTACCCAAAACTGCATCCAAATGTCTTACAATAATTCTAGCACCCGTTGTTTTTTTGGTTCTAGCCAAGCTTCTCTCCTTTCATTGTTCTTCATCCTTGGGAGTTCCCATACACATATATTCTACATGAAAACAAATAATGTATGATTTTATAATGAATTATGCTATATTACAAGTTTTATGCAAAAGTGACATATAAAGCATGCATGCAGGTTCATAAATGTGGCATTATATATATTGAAACTTGGTAAATAAATTATGTACTTTTGAGTGTTATCACCGGTACATCCTCATTCGCTCATCTAGGTCCATACTTTCTTGGTGTCCGTGGTCTGGTGTGAGAATATTTAACCATTAGGTAGATTTTCTATCTACCAAGAAAATATTTGCTTTCACTCAAAATACTTTGTCTTGATTTCCATCTTTAAGTATGAACTTGCTTCTGAATGTCTTCCGCGGTTCTGTTGATGTTCAATTAACAACATATGTAGACATGATGTATATCTAATACATTATGGACTTCTTTACAAACACACATGGGTATACCTTGTTGTTCATGCATGTATCGCCTTTGCAAAAGGATTTCGCTCAGTTAGTTGTACGCTCAGTTAGTTGTACCGTATGCGACCTAACTGCTTCAGTTCTTATAGTGACATATTCGCTCACTCTAGTTGATCAACATCCTTAATCTTACATGTGGTCCAACAACAATTTTCAATGAGCCAAGGTGTCTTGTCATCTCAAATTATTGATTTAGCAAGCTTTGGACATCTATTGACATACTTACAAAAGTTTAAACAATTAAATATGCAATTATGAAGTTTTGGGACACAAGTGACGCACCTGTGCAAATTTCGGGACTTACAGTGTGCTTTACTAATAGAAAAACTTGTACTAGTTAAGTTATTCTCCTCCACACTACGTCAGTCTAGTTCAGGTTTTTCCATCCTTTCATTCATGAAAAACTTGTTTGTTTTAGAAAAAATAAAGGACCCATTCAAACAACTCCTCTGGACTTATCCCTATGCAAAACCCTCCCAAAACCTAAGTTTCAACTTGAATTTTTGCCCAAACTTTCGAGTTGTGATAAATATACAAAATCGATAGATATGAACTAAAAATTGAAATACAACAGATTTAAAAAAAACACTATTTTTGAAAGTAGCCCAAGAAAATCCTACGGCATTTACAAAGCCAAAAGTGCAAAATCTTTGTAGATATTGTTATTTCATTTATTCAAGAATTAGGGACATTTTAAACCAAAAGTGGATAGAAGCAATATTTAGGGAATATGAAATAGCCCAATAAAAATTAGCCCCAAGCCACTGCCCACAACCTGCTCGCTGTAACACCCCAATTTTTGCTTTTCTTGCATTAAAATGGTATTTTGAATTTTTGAGAAATTTCTAGAATTTATTTGGATTTATTTTTGAGTTAAGCCATTTACCAAATTAAATAAATAATAGAAATTTTAAAATAACATTTTGCTGAAAATATTTTATTTGGGTCACAAATGTTCTAAAATATTTTTGAGAATTTTTTTCAGAATTTTCCTAGTATTTTTAATGCCCCAAATGAATTATTTGATTTTCAGAAATTATTTTAAATCGAAAAAGGATTAAAAATCGGATGAACAGTGTTGGGCCGAACACTGTGCGGCCCATTTCGGAAAAACCCTAACGCCGCAGCCGTGCGATCCGGATTCGACGGTCCACATTTTGCCACGTCGTCACTCCGAGTCGCCGCCGGATTTCGCCGCCGCACCCGAGTGGGCCTCGGTTTCCGCGAATTTCACGGACATCAAGGCTCCTATTTAAAGCGCCGCCACCCGTGACGTGATCCCCACCTCGCGCCGCCAGACATCGTACACCGCTGCTGCAGCCGCCGCTTTTACGCGCAACCTCGCCGGTTCTTGCCGCCGCGCGTTCCTTGCGCTGTCCGTCGCCGCCGTCACCCTCCGCCGCTGGTTGGTGCCATTGGATCGCGTGTCGCGCCGCTTGAGCATCACGCGCCGTCACGAGGAGCTTCAACGCCGCCAGACGCGTGTCGTTCGCTCCGGTGAAGAAGCCGCCGCGCCATCGCCGCTGAGCTCGAAGCTTACCGCCGTCCGATCGCGCATCAACGATCCGGATCTCGCCACGCCGCCTTGAACGATAAACCTCATCTTCAATTCTCAACCGTTAGATCTAGAAACAACGGCTCGGATCGCCCGCACCGCAGCGTCAATCGCGTCGTGACGCTGTGGCACACCGAACGCCGCACTGCGGCGATCGCGGCATCGCACGACAAGACGGGTCGCGTCGCTACCGCAAGACAACCGTGACGCTGCCGACGCCACGGTGGTCCCAACAGCATTGTCAACGTGCCGCCGATCGATCATCATGCCGCGTCCACACGGAGCGGTCGGTGCCGCGTCGAAGGCCACGTGTCATTCTCGGGTGGCGACGTGTCAAAGATGACGAATAATTATTTTTCCCGAAAAATATTTATTTAATTCGGATTATTGATATAAAATGTATTTTGAAACTTCAAACGCTTATAACTTTTGCGTTTTAACTCCGATTTGAGTGATTCCAAATTCTATAAATTTGTAAAATCAAGCTCTTTCTGTTAGTGAATTTTAATTGAATTTTTGACTTGAGTTGCTCTCTGTATTATTTATTTATTATTGTTTATTTGCGTTACGCGTAGACGTTGAAGTGCCCGAAGGTTTCGAGGGAGAAGTTCTGACCCAGGAGCAAGCTCAGGAACCAGAACCAATACTTTTTGAAGGCAAGTTGTGTTTGATCATGTTGAACCCATCATAGAAAAATTATTTCGATTTAATTTATTGCATGCTAATTTAATAAAAATTGGTTTGAGTGAATTTTGGGATTAGCTAAATGCCTAGTTGCTGTATGCCACCTTATTGAATATAATTGTAGGCCATGAATCATTTGTCACCCTAGGTTGTGGATTAATAGTTGGACATTAATAATTGGCCAACATGGGTTGAGTAGACCGTAAGTAGTATGCTTAGCCCTGCCACGTGGATATTTCATGATTTTGGAATACCAAAGTTAATATTGACTTAATGAGATATGGAAAGTGTTTTGTGAATGAGCCATGTGTTATTGAGTTGATGATGGCACGTGGTGCAATGGTAAAGAACCAGGGTGGGAAAATGATTTAGACTGAGGCATGTGGCAAGATGGTTTCTGGTAGGCCAAGAGTGGCAACTGGGCGGTCGTATTTGGTTTTTATTGGTTTTGATATGGAGATCACACTTGGTTAGTCTTGCCTCGGTCAACTAAGGACTTAACCTTGCGAGCATTTGAACTGAGTCTTTCATACAACCACAAGCTCCGTAATGGGACGGGCCTAGCTGAGTAAACTGGGAAATCTATTCTTTGGTATTGTCGTGGTGGTGTGGGGCCCGAAGGAGCGGGTGAGAACTCACATGGCGCAAGAGGGGGGCCCTGGGTGTGGTAACCAGTTCCTCCAGTGTTGAAACCTTAGCGGGCAGTACTGGGTTTAGACGGAACTTTGGAAAGGCTTTGTTACGGTTACTTGCCTTGGTGGTATTTGACTGTATCTTGTGGGTAAAGTGTATAACCTCTGCAGAGTGTACAACCTATTCGAATAGCCGTGCTCACGGTATTGAGCATCGCTCGGTGATTACAGTCAAGGGTTAGATTTTCATGAAAATAACTTGTTTATGGGAAATGCTTGGGTTGGTAATGTTGAACTTGACTTAAGACGGAAAATGGTTTACGATTAAATTGTTTGTGAAAGCTACTATTCCTACTATTGTTTTACTGCTTTGCAATCTATTACTGTTTATCTTGAATGCTGTACTGCACATGAACCGTAGCCTATCCTTTGTACTAAGCCATGCATGTAGAATATTAGAATTGCATTCTGTGCATGACTTGCTGAGTGCTCAAAGTACTCACCCCCACAACAACACAACTTCAGTTGAAGAAGAAGCAACCCCTGCTCAGGAGGAGGAGTTTCAGGAGGAGCCGACGAACTAAGGAGCGAGCCCAGTCAGTTGCCTGTGGCAAATTGGTTGGCGCCACGAGTTTATTTTATTTCCGCTGCATTTGAATATTTTAATAAGTCTTCGCCCTGCGAGGCGTATCTTTGTAACTTGACCATAAGGTCTACCAACTAGTTTGAGTATTTAATTAAAGTACTTCATTATTTCGTTGGTTATGACTGTGATATGTAC
The DNA here is from genome assembly GCA_036346375.1 of Guadua angustifolia. NCBI lineage: Eukaryota > Viridiplantae > Streptophyta > Magnoliopsida > Poales > Poaceae > Guadua > Guadua angustifolia. The sequence goes on from CM070515.1 coordinate 27,457,090, forward strand.
CAATGTTAAGACTGTGTGCACTAGCGTGATCCTGGACTAGTGCTGAATACACAGAGGGTCCGAATTTGCATATTCGGGTCCCGACACTCGCCCAAAGGTATGACGAGGAAAACAATACACTACTACAAAAAGGGTTATATTGGACACGTCATCGCTGACTGTTTTTTTTACGAAAACCATCTGGGAAAAGGATCGGGCACATCACAGATGGTTTGTGACTAAAACTGTCTATGATGGTGGCTCATCACAGATGGTTTTATCCACAAAACATCTGTGATGACAGGGAGAACTTCACAGATAGTTTGTAGATAAAATCGTCGTGATGAGGGAAATATCATAGACAGTTTTATCCACAAACCGTCTATGATGACAGGGAGAACTTTACATGGTTTGTGGATAAAACCGTCTATGATGAGGGATCACATACGGCTTTATTCACAAACCGTCTGTGATGATCAATTTTGATAAATGAATGTTGAGCCTCAACTCTCAGCGAATACTTGGAACAGTAAAACATGTGAAACATGCATTACATATATATAAGAACTAACTTCTTGCATTATATATAAGAACAAGCACCTTGTATGCATCATAATATACAAAAGTTTCCCTACAAAAGACTGCCTAGTCGATCTGGTCCTTGTCGTCACCGAAGTCATCATCGTTGAAGTCGTCGCTATGGCTGTCAGGGTCCTCACGTGAACTAGCTCTGTTTGGGTCATCCACCAGCTCCCAGCCGTCAAGATAGGCTACCGACGAGTCAAAGCTAAGGTCGTTGTTGGCGGAGAATGCTGTTGGTGGCGGACGCTTCTTTCCAACGATGCTTGAGGTGGATGGAGCGGTACTGCCCGAGGAGGGTTAGTCGGCGGTGGAGGCGAAGCAGTAGCGGAGTTCCACATGGCTGGGTGGCAGAGCCAACAGAGGAGGAGATGGAGTTTGAGTTGCTTATGGCATCAGAGGTAGGCATGCGATGGAATGCTATTGATCGATCGAGTATATATCATTGTGGAAGTGCAATTAATGACCTGCATTAGGGATACGAAACACTTGGAACATGGTCTTCACAGTGGAATTTGAATAGACAGTTTAATCTCATAACACAAAATGATATACTCGAAACTCTACACACCTGTCTTGGAAGACGAAAGGCTTAGGGAAGAAGCAACATCACAGACGGTTTGTGGATAAAGCCATCTACGATGAGGTCATCACAGATGGTTTTATCCACAAACCATCTGTGATGTCTGTTGATGACATCACAGATGGTTTGTGGATAAAACCGTTCGTGATGAGCGTAATAACATAGATGGTTTTATCCATAAACCGTTTGTGATGATCAACTCTGCTACATAAGAACAAAGAGCCTCGACCCCCTCTATATTTTTAGGGTTTCCTAGATATTTTTGAGGTGGCTGCAATTGAGAGGCGATCTGGTGAAAGAGACTCTAGATTTGGAAGTGTAATTGTAGATCCTTGTGCTCTAGGTCATCTAAGATTAGTAATTGCTTCAAATTTACATTATATTTAAGATCTAGCTTGGTAAAGAGGGAAATGAAGTGGGTTTCTGAATCTAGCTTGGTGTATATCCATTTGTTCTCTATGATGTAAAATAGTAATTGGTTCAAATTTGCATTATATTTAAGATCTAGCTTGGTAAAGGGGGAAATAAAGCTGGTTTCTAGATCTTGCTTGGTGTAGATAGATTTTTTCTCTGTGATGTAAAGTAGTAATTGGTTCTAATTATATTATACTCAATATGTAGATAGTTACTTAAAGGAAGGTGACCTAGGCTGATAATTGGTTGTAATAGCTTTATATTGAAGGTATATACATCTAGCTTGGTAAAGAGGGAATTGAAGCTGGTTTTGATATAGCTTTGTGTAGATTCATTTGTTCTTTTTTATCTAAATTAGTAATTGGTTCTAATTGTATTACAGTGAAGATGTAGCTAGCCATGTGAAGAGAAAATTGAAGATGCTGAGTCTAAATATAGCCTACATGTAGCATATGTGCGCATGTGCACTCCTAGTGTGCTTAATTCATTATTTAACATCTATTGTTATATATGTAGTGTAGATGGACCGAAACTGGATGTACGCTAAGAACCGTACGAGCGCCAAGTATATTAATGGTATCTCTGCTTATAGAAAAGCTGCAGAGAAAGATATGTTGAATAAGGGGGTGTAATTTATGCCTCGTGCATGCATTGACGGTAAGAATCTAAGGATTTTTCAAAACACAACACAGATCAAATCGCACTTGATTCTACAGGGTTTCAAAAGGGGTATACATGTTGGGCCGGTCACGGTGAAGAGTAGATTATGCAGGGATCAAATAGTTCTACCATCGTCGACTAAGTCAACGATATTCTGGATATTGTCAACGAAGTCAATGATACTCTGGATGATATCGATCGAGCTTTTGATAAGGATAGGTTTCACGATGAGAATTTAGATCAAATGCAAGGGGATGCAGAAGGGAACCGTGATGAGCGGGAGTATGTAAAATTCCGGGGCTTGATGGACGACTCGAAAAAACCTTTGTTCCCGGGTTGTAAGTCCAAATACACAAGGATGTCATCTATGCTGCAACTACTGAAATTAAAAGCAAGCAACGGCTGGTCTAACAAGAGTTTCACGACGCAAAGAGTACGCAGACTTGCATGAATGTCTAGTGTGCAACGCATCCTGGTACATCCATAAAGATAGATAGGATGATGACGACGAGGGCATGGAGGTGAAGAAAGGACCTCCCGCTAAGGTGGTATGGTATCTGCCTATAATTCCCCATTTGAAGTGTTTGTTTACGAACCCAAAAGAGGCAAAATTCTTTCAGTGGCACTCGGATGATTGTAAGAATGATGGAATGATAAGGCACCCTGCTGATTCCACCTAGTGAAAAACATCAATAGGAGGTTTTAAGAATTCACAGTGGATCCGAGGAATATAAGGTTTAGATTGAGTATGGATGGAATGAATCTTTTCGACAACATGAGCAGCCATCATAGCACTTGGCCCATGAATTTCTGTGTGTACAACCTTACTCCTTGGTTGTTTATGAAGCAGAAGTATATTTTTCTATCTATACACATCCAAGGTCCGAAGCAACATGGGAACGATATTGATATGTACGTAACACCATTGGTGGAAGATCTGAATACATTGTGGGCTTCAGGGGTACTGGTATGGGATTTTCACAAACCAAAGTACTTCACTTTGCACTGCCTGTTGTTCTGCACTATAAATGATTATCCTGCCCTTGGTAACCTATCGGGGTAGAGTACAAAAGGAGCCAAATCCTGTACTCACTGCTTGGATGACTCCAAGAGTGTTTGGCTAAATCACTCGTGCAAAACCGTGTACATGCATCACCGTAGGTTCCTTCGGAGGAATCACCCATACCACAAGATGAAAAAACAATTCGACGAAAAGATCAAAGATGATTTAGCTCCAAAGTCTTTAAGCAAGACAGACATTCATGATATGGTTAAGAACTTAGATGTTGCACTTAGAAAGGGACGCAGATTGAGGACTCGTGAGAAGAGCATGTAGAAGAAAAGATCAATATTTTGGGACCTACCTTATTGGGAGCACCTAGAAATTCACCACAGCATCGATATGAAGCACGTAGAGAAGAATGTCTGTGATAGCTTGATTGGTCTCTTACTGAACATTAAGGTTAAAACAAAGAACAGTATCAACGCATGGCTTGACTTGGTCGATATGGGCATCAGACCTAAGTTAGCACTAAAAGAGACCGATAAAGGCCGAACGTACTGTGAACTTGCTTGTTACACTCTGTCCAAGGCTGAGAGAACTGAACTTTGCCAGTGCTTGCATGGTATAAAAGTTCCATCCAGTTACTCATCTAATATGAAGAGACTCGTTTTGATGCAAGATTTGAGTTTAACTGGCATGAAGTCTCATGATTGCCATGTGCTTATGACACAGATGCTCCCTATAGCAATTAGAAGTATCTTACCGAGCAAGGTCCGGGAGACAATCACAAGGTTGTGTTATTTCTCTAACACAATTGCTCAAAAGGTCATCGATATCGAAGGACTAGATGCTCTGTAGGCCAAGGTGGTAATGACTCTATGTAATCTTGAGATGTATTTTCTTCCTTCATTTTTGGATACCATGGTTCATCTCATTGTTCACCTTGCGAGGGAGATAAAGATGTACAGGCCCATGTTCATACAGAGCATGTACCCGTTCGAGAGGTACATGGGAATTCTCAAGTCCTACGTACGGAATCGATCTCGACCAGAGGGTAGCATTGTCGAAGGTTATGGAACTGAAGAGGTCATCGAATTCTACGTGGATTACATGGCTCAGGTTAAACCGATAGGTGTGTCTCGATCCCACCATGAGAGTAGGCTCCAGGGCATTAGGACCATCGGAAGGAAAGCAGTCACGCCTGATCCGGTTGTGTGCGCTAAACCCCATTTCATAGTCTTGCAACACATGGCTATTGTGGCCCCGTATATCGATGAGTACAAGCACTAGCTACGACAAGAGAATCCGTCTCGGCTGGAGAACTGATCATCAGACAACATAACCTTCAATTTAACCAATGGTTGAAGGAGTGACAACTGATCATTGCAAGCTCCTTAGGTTCATTACTGAAGATGTGTGGGGATGATTTGTTGAGTTGAAGATGACAGAAGAGTTTGTGCATCAAAGTACAGTCCACAAGACCGTCCAGTCAAAAAAGACCCACCCACACAAACTCGGCTCAACTGGGGATGCGGACAAGATTGCGCAATGGACGAGGGAGGACGATGAGGAAATTCAGAAGGAGGTCATGTCACCGTTTGCCTCGATCATGGACCCGCGCACCCAAAACTAGGTAAGAGCGAGGTCACATCCCACGTTTTTGAGTGGCGTGTCTTTTGCCAACCCCGCAGATGAGAAAGTGTCCCAACACCTAATATCGCTGAGCACAAAATCTTTCCAAAATTTGGCTTTATGCACTTCAACACCACAGGGAGACACTGCAGGTTCTGCACTTCAATGCCACAGGGGTTTGCACGGATCCTCCAAAATACAAGCGGTGATATTGATCATTCCTCAGCCAATTAGTGAGGGAGAGAGTGCCCTTAACCATTAAGTATTGGAGAAAGGAAGTTAGCACCGAGCATAAGAATCGACTGTGGGACGAGGTTAAGGGCAAATTGATTAACGAAGAGGAAGATGAAAGCAATACGAGGCGATACACCTTGAAGAGGATGGGTGTGGCCTTGAGGCACTTCAGGATCATCTTGCACAGTGAATACGTGTTGAGAGGCCGCACACCATTTGAGAGGTATCTGTTCGTGATTCCTAATATTTGGGAGGAGTTGACGAGCATGAAGAGTATGCCCAAGACAAAGGAATTGCGAGAGAAGAACATCCCTATCCAAAGGCAGAACATGCATGCGCACCATCTTGGTTCAGGCGGCTATGAGGGGAAGAAAGCAGAGTGGGTGTGACTAGCCGAGGAGTGTGTGAACTCTAGGACGACAATGCCATACTCCCACATATGTGAGGACACGACTGGGTATCAGTGAGGACAAAGAAAATCGTCGATGGGTAGCTTGTAGTTGTAAACCCCACTACCGCACATGTCGTCTCCACCATCGTAAGACATCTAACTTAGTAAATTTCAGTTGACCATTCCTGTTATATTTTAGATCTAATTCATACTGCTTCTTGTAAGAGGAGATAAGCCAATAGAAAGAGCAGGGGACCTTTCTGAGCCAAGGGTCGAAGGACTTCTTCTTCTTTGTGATCGGAAAGCCCAACCATAAGGGCCAAGTGCTTGCCACAGGAGCGGGAATATGAATAAGTCCTACTTCCAAGATGACACTGCGAGTGCCAGATCAAGATCATAGGAGGTACGTACGGAGTGCCTTAAGGGCATGCTCAGGGAGCGGCTGAGGGAGGAGATTAAGGAGGAGATGAGTGAGGAGATGATGGCACGTGAGGAGTGCCTAAGGGCCAAGATGTTGGCGATGATCCCCTATAATCAGAGCCAGATTCCCTTAACTCTCGTAGAGAAGCCTATGCTCTGACCCAACAGCTGAAGTTCTAAAAATGATAAGACCAGTCCCCAACTGAAGGTAATTTTAATTTTTTCTAACTTAAAGGTACGAGTGTAACTCCTAGAATGTTTTTCCTCAAGTTGTGCACTTCTTGCAAGCGCTTGCCAAGTGCCAACTAACCCTGACAGAGGATGAATTTCCCATTGAGGCTGCACGTGGGGTTGCATTTCCATGCAAGGAGACCGACACTATGCATGGTTAGCCTTTAGGGAAGGGCTACATGAGGGTGTAGGTGGACTACGTCCTTGAAGACTTCTTATCACATGTGCTCGAGTTCCCCCCAACGAAGATATCACCACTCTCAGGATAGCACGGATGTTGTTCATCATGTGGCCTATGATGGGTGTCGTACTAGTCAAGGTAAAAATCCCCTATGTCTTCTCTACCATTCCAGTAGTACTGCAACAAGTAACATATGCACGTGCTTCATAGGTTCCAACCGTACCTACGCCTACGCTTACTCCTGCTCGTGCTCTAGCTCTAGCTCCCACCACCATGACGAGTCCTACGTAGATTGTAGAGCTAGCTTGTAAAAGGACTAACATGATAGCCACTGAGCCGTAGGATGCCTCAAAGACTCCTTCAAAGAAGCCAAAGCTGACAGAGACCACAACACCCCCTCAAACACATGAAAAGCCCCCTGTCTCGACCTCAGAGACTCCTTCTATGCAGAAAGGAAAGTCGGTAGAGGCTACAAAGACCCCTCAAGATTTTATGGCCTACGTACATAGAAAGCCCTGATTGCAGCCAACCAATTGAATGCTCTAGGTAGGTGGACTTGTATGCTCCATGGATGGTACATTGATAGGGTCAATGAGGCAGAGTGTTGTGTCGACTTCAATGTGAGGTATAGAAGGGGACATTTTCACAACGACAACCATAGGACATTCCCAGTCAGTTTTGAGGGTCTATTCCATATGTACCAACTTCAATGTGAGGTTTGAGGATCTGCAAAGAATCGATAGTGACGATACCCTCATCACGATCATTTCTATGTCAGAACTGATTGTGATGAGGTACTCATCACTATCACTTCTTGCAAAGAACCGATTGTGATGATGCATTTATCACAATTAGGGAAAAACTGACTATGATATCTCCACCTCATCATTGTCTAATGACTTTGTATCGCCACGAAAACCGGCTATGATGATGAAAAAGAACCGATTGTGATGTACATTCCAGTAGTAGTGAGCCATTCATCTAGAGTATTCAGGGTTATCGAATTCATGTAGAACAGACTAACAACACATAGGGTTCAATAATCTAATTATCATCTAACTATCCGTGGTTAACAGATATGAGATATAAACATGAGCCAACTTCAACATAGAAACAGCTAGCATCGAGCAAAAAGGCAAATATATAAAATAAATCTAACTAGAATTAGGTAAGGGCTTCGAGGATACAAGGTAGCAATGCTAAATAGATGAATGTGTAAGATAGAAAACTAAATGTAAGATCGATCACTAAGGCATCCCTCACGCTACTCTCCATTGACATAGAGGCACCACCACTGACGCAGCCTTCTTAGCCGGAGTATGCCACACCTCCAGCTAAACCATAGAGGGCCCACCGCGCACCGACGCAACTAACGTACTCACAGGGACAAGTTTGGAGGAGGCCTGCCCAGCTGTGAGGAGCCGCCCAGAAACAGGGTCGGCAGTAGTTTCTTATATTTTGGATTGTTAGTACTTTTTATCTTATGTACTTAGAGTTCCAGATATATTGTACAAACTATTGTATTTGGTTATGGAATACTATTATTTAAAATATCCCGTACTAATGCCTTAAAAATAGTTAAAACATCCTATACGGTGCAGCCTCCATGAAGATGAAATTGCACATTTCGCCCCCCTCGCAGCAACTTTTTCAAGACGATTAGACACTACCATCAGCTTTCTCACGTCTATTGGACAACACACACAACAATTTTGTCAGTGCGATGTGACAGCATACTGCTAGTAGCTTTCTCAGATTGATTCGACAACACGCTACAACATGCTGCAGCACACTACCAAGTGACAAAACACTGCCCATCTCAGATCGATGGACAACACACTCCCTATCTCAGCGAAGTAACAACACCCTGCAACCCTCCGCTTTCTCAGACTGAAATGACAACACGTTGTAGCCTGCTTTTTCAGACCAAAGTGACATATAAAACCACTCCCCACCCAAGCAGCCCTTCTTCCCTACCCCAACCTCCACTCCAAACCGTAAGCACACATACACATCTCCCACTTACACTTCACCATGGCTGGATCCTCTAGTAGAGCATTCTCATGGACACAAGATATGAGCAGCTTAGCCCTTTATTACACGATGAAGGTTATGCGTAACAGGGAGGATAATCCGTTCAAGGAGGAGAACCTAAGTAAAGTGGTGTCCAAATTGCAAGAGTTGCGTCCGACATCATCGAGGCATGACGAGAACATCTCTGGCCTGAGCCTTGTGACCTCCGATGACCTCAAGGCGCACTTACAATGGTGGCATCAAAGGTATTTAAGGGTGTGTGAACTAGCCAACCACCCTTCTGGTAACATTTTCTCGTTAATATCTCATAGGGTACTGATGCTACCCGATCAATATGAAGAGCATATTAAGGTTAGTTATTTCATATTCGTTCCCCGTACTAATCTTTTTAGCATCGTCTATAACTTCACTTCTTCGTATGCTTGTCTTGTGTGTACGTTAGTCATTCCCCGAGGATAAAGAGTTGATCAACAAAGATATCCCAAAATTCATACTGATGTTTGTGCTCTTTAGCAGTGGTGTCATGCCTGGTTCACGCAGAAGCCGCACAAGAGGATCTAATTGGAGGGGTAGAGGTCCACCGATCACTATTGCAGCAGGAAGTTCAACAGGACGTTCAAGCACTAACAACAGGCCATTCCAGGAACTATGGCGATGACGATAATGATGATGATTTCGTGTTACCTCCACCTTGACGTTCAAGCACTACCACAACTGTCCATTCGAGCACTATCAGAACTTGCCGTTCAAGCACTACTACAATAGGCCGTTCCACGAACTATGGTGATGACGATTTCGTGTCACCTCCACCTCAACGTTCAAGCACTAACACAACTGGCCATTCAAGCACTATCAAAACTAGCCGTTCAAGGAACTATGGCGATGACGATTTCATGTCACCTCCACCTCGACATTCAAGCATTATCAAAACTGAAGGACGAGTACCTCCTAACCTAATAAATGACGACGATGATGATTTCATACCACTTAGGCCATAGAATGTATGGTTCTATGACATCCAATTGATCGTTCGAATTCCCTGTTCCAAGATCCATGGCCATAGAATGTATGATTCTGTGACATGTACCTGTGTTGTATCCTAATTATATGAATTCCTTCTGTATCTTTGGTGTTGTTCACATGCCATACTACTGTAGTTGTTATATTTATTGCACTTTGTAATATAAATGTTTTATTGAATGTTTTACTATGATTTGTTGTGAAATTTGTCGTACACCGAAAGAGAATGAGGAACAACAAATTTTGATTTTTTTGTCAACCAAAAGACACTGAATAAATATTTTGTAAAATACTACATGAATTATCGCTGTCAAATATTAATTTATCTTCTTTTATTGAACCCTGGTTTGAATTCTAAAATTCTAGCTACTGTTGAAATAATACTGACTTCCAATAATTAATGCTCACAAGTTACCTAGGGCAGGTAAATCATTAATGGTGCAAAATAACAATGCACGTAGAGTGAAATACTCTCATTTGTACTCATCCCATATCTGTACACCTTCGTCCCACAATATCACAAGATCTTCCACCAATGGTTGTAGGTATACATCAATATCGCTGCCTAGTTGTCACAACCCTTGGATAAGTAGCGATATCATAATGTACTTTCGCTTCATACACAACCAAGGAGGAAGGTTGTAGATACAGATAGTCACAGGCTAAGTGCTATGAATGCTGCCCATGTTACCGAAAGGATTCATTCCATCCGTACTCAACCCAAACCTTATATTCCTCGGTTCACTTCCGAAGCTATTCCTGAAGAGCCTATCGATGGTTCTCCATTTGGCACAATTAGTAGGATGTCTCAGCTTTCCATCTCTCTTACGCTCTTTTGAGTGCCATCGCAATAATTTGGCATGCCTTTTGTTTCCAAATAAGCGCTTCAACTGAGGGACTACTGGCAAATACCACACCACTTTAGCGGGAGGTCCTTTCTTCACCTCGATGACTTCACTCTCATCACTCTTACGCTTGTATCTCGATGCTTTGCACACCAGACATACATGCATGTCTGAATACTCTTTGCGATAGAGTATACAGTCATTTGGACATGCATATATTCTTTCTACTTCCAATCCTAAGGGACATACAACCTTCTTTGCAAGATATGTGGTTTCAGACAACACGTTTCCCTCTGGAAGCATGTCCACTAAGAGATGTAACAGCGTCGTGAAACTCTTATCAGACCAACCACTGTTTGCCTTCAATTTCAGTAGTGAAAGCACGGTGTGCAACTTTGTGTATTCCTCCTTGCAACCCAAGAATAACGGTTTGTCTGAGTCCTCCATGAAACCCTTGAATTGATTAAAATCTCTCTGACTAGTGTAGTTCCCTCCATAATGTGCATACATTATATTCCTAAAAAACAGCCGTGGCAGGCATCGAGGGCCTTAGCCCCAGGCGTTGTCGTCGGAGTTGGAGTCGTCCTCGCCATCCGCCTCCCGGGCGTCAACGTGCAGTCGCTCCGCCACCGTCTACGCCACGCGCACCCTGCGTGCGTCTGGGGGCTAAATGCCATGCTCCGATCCGTGGCAGCGTCGTTAAAATCGGTAGCTCAGCCCGAGCCCGGCCACGTCTTCGCCCTGCGGAAGTGGCGACCTCCGCGCCCTCGCGGAAGTAGAACGCTTCGTTCAATGCGAGGAAGAGCAGCTAAAGCGTCGGCCGCCGGAGTGAGCCGAAGCATACCCGAGACTCTATCCGTGACCGATGACCTCACCCGGCCTCGGCTCACGCCATGCTCGAAGGCGGGTGGAGTATGGGCGAGAGGCGTGTCGCGTCGTCCGGCGCTCCTCTTGCAACAGCCGCCTCTTCCTCGGCGCTTTGCCTTAGAAAGCTTTGATCGCGGCATTTCCTCCGCAGCGCCTTAGTGCGTTCTTCCCTCAGCGACCTCGTGGCAGCCTTAGCCAGCTCCTTCTCGGCGGCGGGCGGGCCGCTATAGCCTGCCTCCGCCTCTGGTGGCCGGCTTGTAACGGAGCGTTGAAGGAGCTGCGGCCTTGTCGGCTCGATCGCCGGAGTCGCCGCCGGGATTACTTTTCGTGGGGATCGCCCGGGAAGCGGCAAGGGAATGTCGAGGCAGCCCGGCTTTGCTTCCCCCCTCCCAGGAGCGGTCGGTCTGGCCCGCGGCGGCGGATTGGCTTGAACGAGCGGAAAATTTGGAAGAAACAAGAAGCAGGTCAACGTCAACAAAATAAAATCGAAGCCATCTGACTCCAACAAAGGAACTCATGGTGGCGAAGAGGGTTCACGGATCTTGCCAGCGACAAGGGCGGGCGGTCCCTACATCCCAGCTCTGCCCAGAGGACCCACAGCGTTAAGACTTCTTGGTGGGAACTTATTAGGTCTGCCGTTCGTCTCCCTTCCAGCCCAGGTGGCCTCATTTGCGCCATTCGTCTTAGGTTTGAATCTTGCGTCTGAGGAAAGAAGCGAATGGCGGAAGCAAATGGATATGTGTGACACGCTCCGTGCCCCCGTGCCCTATTTATAGTAGCCGGAGGCGGAGGCGGTCAAGCAGGCGCATGCGTCGGGAGACTGCTTGCAGCACTGCTCAGCGCCATGGAGAGGCATCTCCTCTCCTCATTAAAATCCCATGCAGCCAGGCAGCCTGGGGGCAGACGCCCGCCGGACATGGCGGCGCCTCGACTCTTGATTTCGGCTCTGGCCTTTGGACTTGCTACAAACATAACGAAAAAAAGGGCTTGCATAGACGTGTGCCCCGTGGTAAAGGCGATTAGCTCATCGCCCCCGGTGGAGGGGGTGACGAGGGGCAATACACGTCGTCTCTCCGGCATGCGGAATGAAAAGCTAAACAACTCTATCCTTAAGCTTTTTCTCGTTTACTTCGAATCTTTACTCCTCACGTCTGGCTGCGTGGCGACCTGGCTTGGACACCACCTTGGCTCGAGCCACAAGTTCACACTGGGTTGTGACCTTGTTGCTGTTCGGTTCCCCCTAGCGGTAACCCTCGGGCAAAGTCTTCTGACCTCGCCCAGAGGCTCTGGCAGTAGTGCTTAGTGGAAGAAGGAAGTGCCGTGCGATCAAACCCGCGGTTGATGAACACTTTCAGCTCGCGCAAATGCAGTAGAACAATTTACACTCAAAGTTCCTACACTCACACAGTCGGTGACTTGGCGGCTACTCGATTCCCCTAAGCGGTAACCTCTTGAAGGCCCAAGTGCTCTGACCTCGCTCGCACCTCTGAGTTTAAGTAGTGCTGCGGTAGAAGAAGTGCTTATGCGGTGCGATCCATAACGGTCGAGAACACTCTCTGTTAGTTAGTCGAGTGCAAGCGAAACGTTATACCGTAGGTCCTCATTTTTTCCCTTGGGTTTTCTTCAAAAATATTAACATAACGACCTACACTCGTACAACCCCCGCGGTTCCTAAAGCTATGGTCGTCAAATGTTGATCACCAAAAGGAAGTCCGAAGGGTAAAATTGGACCTACGGAATGGCTCGACTGGCCAAGGCGACAAAACGAACTTTAATCTATTACAAGACAAAGTCCTTTACATTGCCAAAGGCAAAATACCTAACTCTCTTCCCGCTTCTGGTGGAGGATACTCTCTGGCGGTATGCGCCCGGCTGCCTGCCAGCTGTCGCCGACACGAAGTGTCGAACTCGCGGACCTCCTCGTCGGTCCGGTCTGCGCTTAACCAGTGCTGACGGCGGCAAAGTCGATGTCGTCATAGTGGGAGATGGCGACAAACAAGCGAAGAAGGCCCCAAAAGGTCGATCCTAAGCTGCACGGCGCTTCGGCGTGCTTTCGACGCGCAGTGAGCTAACTTTCGATGGCAAGGAACTGGGACCCTACTTGGCGGTTTCGAACACCCGATTGTAGAACCTCTGGTGCGACTTCTGAAGGTCGCGTATTTCGGCGGTCGCTCGGGCAACTCTTGTTCGCCAATCCCTTCATCAGCCAGAGCCACTTCTTCGCAGCGGCGGTAAGCATTGTATCGCGCGTTCCTCCAAAGTCATGCTCACCGGCCGGGCCACCTCCGGCGCCCACCACCAGTTTGTTCGCGGCGGCAGCGGCGTCCTTAAGCCCCATTACATTGGCGCGCCGGGGAAACTTCGAGCTTCGGATATCCTCGTCCTGCTGCTTTCGGTTGGCAGCGCTCCCTCAGCAGCGCCTTGGAGGATTGACTCAGCTCCCGGCGGGCCCCCTCCACCTCTGTCCGCTCGTGCACCAGGGCCTCCCGGGCGTCATGCAGCTTGGAGTGCAGTAGTTCGCCCTCCTCCCTTGCTGAATCCTCGGTCATCACGAGGATCCGGGAAGACCCGACTTTCGCATGTTTGGATCTTCAGTTGCTGCGGAACAAGGGCACTTTATTAAAAGCTTTCGAAGCCGCTAAAGCTAGCGAAGCAGGGGTTCCGTTTTGGCTTACCTTGCCGTCGGGCGGTTTACCTCGAAATAAGCGTTCGGCGCCATGCGTCGTCGAGTCGGTAGCGAGCAGACCCGCCGGATCTGGCTCACCTTAACCTCAACTTCGGTGAGAGCCCCTCTTGAGAAGGCCCCTGGCCCGACCTCGCCCTCATAAATCGGCAGGCTAAACTCTTGTCGGTTGGGTGTTGCGTGGCCCGGCACTCGGCAAGGTGGAGGCGCGGGCTTAATGGAAGGCAGGCGGCGCATATCCACAATGTGTGACGGCCGACCACCAGTGGATCCACGGTTGACAATGGCGAGTCGCCAGCAGTGGCGGGATCACGCCGGCCAGTGCGGGTCCCTGAGTGGTGGTGGCGAGGCCACTTCTCCTCCCTCGACGCCCGATCGAGGCTCAGGAGCCGCTAAGGCGCTAGGGCCTTCGCGCTCCAGCTCCTTGAACCCTCTCCTCCTGCCTTTGGTCCCCATGCGCCCGCCCGGCGTGCGTGGGCCGGTGGCCCGCTCGGCGGCGCGGCAACCTGAGCAGTGCCGGCCTTCCCGAGTGCCGAACACCGGAACAGCCCATCCTTGCAAGTCGCGAGGAGTCCATCCGCATCTTCGTTCGGCCCCTACTGGCGAGGCAGCCCATCTAGCTTCCCAGCCAGCGTCTCCGTCGAAGCACCCACGCAGGGGTCAGCGGTAGATGGCGCGCTGCCCGGCTTCCCCTCATCCCCAGGCCCCGCCAACCGGCAGCCAGCCCGGTACGTCTGTTTGTCTGGGTCATCATCGTAGTCCTGCCGTTCTGGCTCGGGGCGACTCCGGATCGGCCGTGTCAAGCGGTTGACTGAAGACCTGCACCTCCTCGCCTCGTGCGGTCCTCGCCCGTCGCGCTCCTTCGTCTTCTTCCTCTTCTCTTCCCTCCGCTTCTTCTTGAGCGGGACTCGTCTTTTGCATAAGCTCGACGGGCCTTGGCCTTCTGTGCTTCTCCCTGGCAGCAATGCGGGAGACCATCGCATGTAACACAAACCTTGAGAGGCTACGATCGGAGACAATGTGACATGGGAGGAAAAGAGAAAAAAGATCCTTTCGACTTACCAAATTCGGGAGTTCTCACTTTGAAAGGCTCGAGGTGGCTGCACGCCCAGTCTGCACTCCCAAGGCAACCTGACCTGACCACCGGCACTCGAGCTCCGGACGGCGGCTTCGGCCTCCACCATCCTCCGCGGGATCGGATGCCTGTCATGGGAACATGGGGCGCACCACTGCGCCGAGGGCTGCCGTGCATCTTCATGAGCCGCGCCGATGGCGTCGCCGGTCAAGCCACAGTCGCCACGGGCTTTGATCTCTTCAACGATCAGCTCCACCTTCTTATTCTCCTTTGAGTGGGGCCCTGTGCCCACTCGGACTTCGCCTCGAAAGCTCACGAGAAGGCGGTAGCGCCTTTTCAAGTTCGAACATAGAACCATTGAATTGCCACCTCGGATTAAGCCGCAGCCTGAGGTGGCGTACTCAACGCATGCGGCAGAGCGCAGCCTCTTGAGCGGCACCCCCTGGACGCGCGCACTTGCGCGTCGCGCTTTGTCCTTCCAGTCGGCACCCAAAAAGTGCCTCCACGGCGCCCGGTGGGGTTCGATCCCCGAGAACGCCTCACACAGCGTCATGATGACTGCTATGTGGAGCACGCCGTTGGGGTTAAGGTGGTGTACCTCCACCCCGTAGAAGTCAACAGCTGACCAGCGTGTCTGAAGGATGGAAGCGAGAGTTGAACCAGCCTTTCGTACAACCAGGCAGGCACGATGATCTCCTCGTCCTCTGGCGCAGGCTCCGCGGCCCCCGTCGGCACCCTCCACCTCGAGGCATCCTGCGGGGGAAGGAACCCTTTCCTCTCCAGGCCATGCGCACGACTGGGCTGGGCGGTGCACTCCGACCACGACATCTTTGGAGGTGCGGCCGGCGAGAAGGGAAAAGGTGAAGAGCCCTCTGGTTTTCTTTTTGCTCTTCGCCTCGGGCGAAAACAGAAGCGAGGAAGCAAAGATAAGCGGGCGGCGGCAAAAGTGGGCATGCCCTAGCTCTTCGACGCCGAATTTATAAGCGCCGAAGCACCGGTTCACTAACACACACCAGCCTGCACAGGTTGTCGATCGAAGGCGACGCCACTCAGCGGGCTCGTCTCGAATGGCGTCGCCAGTCCGTCGGACCGCCCGCGCCACGCCGTAAGACGATCGGACTCAATCATCTCGCCAAGCATTTACTTCCCGACGCCAGATTAAATGCCGGCGAGAGGGCGCTTAGGCCCGCCCGACGAACGACACCAAGAACCTCTCGATTTCCGCCACGGTAAGGCAGTATGAAAAGTCCAACGGGCCGCACCGGCCTCGAGGTGGTGAGAGAGCTCAATAGCTTGTGCCAGGACCCGATCCGGCGCCGCGGGTTCCAAAGCCCTAAACCACCAAGTGGACTCAGGGTCGCCCGACACGAAATGAGCAAGGGGCGAGGACGAGGCGAACCCCCAGCGGGTCTCTAGTTGGGTCGGCAGACAACCCAATCGTCTTAACTCAAGCTGGCCCGAGACCATACTTCACACTCTCCCGGAGCCTCGAAGGCGGTAACGGTACCGTCCATCGGTCGCGGACGGCTTTGGGGTCCGATCACGGCTCGAGTAAAGAAAGATTTTTATGGTCGCTTCAGTTGGCCTGACACCCGACGAGGGATCGCCCACGGAGGTCGCTAGATCTCCAGGCCCTTTCTCGATAACCCGTTCGTAGGCTCCACGAGCACGGCAGTTCAAACCAACGCATGGTAAACACGCGCTTGCTCACCCTCCAGTCCCACACCGCGGACGGGCGTATCGTGGGATGCATAGACAAGGCTACTCTTCGCAGAATAGCTCTCGCCGACGAGGACTCAAGACGGACGCTTCCGCTTAGCTCCTACAAACCAAAGCCTCGCAAATGCGTCTAGCTATGACGTAAAACGAGCACTCGGAATTCAGAACCTCGCTGAGGCATCTGGACATCCATGCCGACCACGGCCGCGTCCAGCTACGATGTAAAACGAGCAATCGGGAACCGGAACCTCGCTGAGGCATTCGGGCATCCCCGCCAACCACGGCCGCATCTAGCTACGACGTAAAATGAGCACTCGGAATCCAGAACCTCACCGAGGCATCTGGACATCCATGCCGACTAAGGCCGCGTCCAGCTACGACGTAAAGCAAGCACTCGAACACCAGGACCTTGCCAAAAGGTACCTAGGCATCCAGCCGTGATCGGGTCGGATCCCGCCAATCGAAGGAACGTTTTCGGCGGTAACCCCAGAGCTCGCCACCGACTTTCGCCGTTACACTCTACCGGGTGCACTTTCATACACCCTGCTGAAACCGCTAAGTCAGTTGGGCTCCGCTAACTGAGGCATCCTTCTGATTCACTCGGGGGCTCAGGACCCACCGAGTCCACTCGATTCACCAGTCGGGTTCTTGCCGACCAAGCTAACCCCACAATTAGCTCTCCGACCTGCTCGGGTTACACCCACCGCGCTTCACCCTGCACCGGTCGAAACCGGCGACCAAGTCGGGCCGGACTCTAACTTCAACAAATTCGCCGCCTCTCGCCATGCATACTGAAGATTATGTCACTGAAGATCGATGGGTCCATCCGGAACGCACGCGTCTCAGATGGCCCTGGCTACTCTGACGACACCGTGCACTGGGGTACCCCACAGCAAGGACCTCATCGGGTCATGAAGGGTCCCCGACCTCGGGCAAGCCCATCGAGACGACTCGGCTGGCCTCGGTCGAGCACTTCGCAGCTCGACCTGCACTCCGGTCCGATGCCCCCACAGAGCTCCACCGGCTTAGGTCGGGGCCCAGGACGGCAGCTCACGACCTCGCCACATCGACACGATCGGCCTTAAGCCTGGTCGCTTGCCCCACCTGACACCATCTTTGGGGAGGTGGCTCCTCCCAGTGGTGGCGGGGTTGCCGTGGTCGCATCCGCCCTTCATGTGCAACGAGAGGCGCTCGCTCCCAAGGCGGCGCCAAAGAGCAGTATGCCAGAAGCGTCACATCGTCTCGATAAGCGCATAGAGGCGCAAAGCACCTTCCCAATGGGCGTATTGTCTGTTGTGTCTACCAACCCGGCGTGGGGGAATAGGGACCTGTCAATCATCAAGACCGAAGACCAGGGACTCCTAGGTGTAGCGTACCCCTACCTTTTTTCTCTAAAACTCCCGTGTAACCTGCCCCCTCCATCTATATAAAGGGAGGCAGGGCCCTCAGGGAAGGGCATCGAGCATTCGCAGCATCCTCTCATTCACTTGTGTCCCCATTCGAACCATCCGACCCAGACGAACACTCCGAGCTCCTCCACTCGGGCGAAGGCTAAGGGCCTGTCCTTAGCCCTCGCTTGTAACTCCTGTAGTCCGCTACACCCCGAGCAATACAAAACCACCACACGAACTGGACGTAGGGATATTCGGCCCGAACCAGTATACATCTTGGGCTCCCTTCGTCTAACCATTCAAGGAGAGGGAGCGCGCGGCCGCTATACTTACAAATTTACTTGCCGGTTGTACGAAACACCGGCAGTATGTATTCCTTCTTCTTTTGCAACTTGTCCTCCTCGGTGGCTCTTAAAAAAGCAGAGACGCCATCGATGTATTCTCGGCTGTAACAGTCTGCACTGTACATCCATATCCGGTCCATCTACAATTAATTAACATAAATGGTTATCACTAAAAACAAACTATAATCTAAACCTTAACTTGAGCTATATATAAATTAACATTAATTGAACTAGGTCTAAACATTAAATTACAACTACAATCCACAAATCAATGCTTATTAAAATATACAAAATGCTAGGAATATAAAAACAAACAAAATCTAAACCTTAATTTGAACTATATATAAATTAATCTTAATTGAACTAGGTCTAAACAATAAATTACTACTAGATCACCACAAATCAATGCTTATTAAAGTATAATATCTTAATATATCAAATTTAATATATGTTTGATAATAATTAATTACCCAACAATAGTATATGGACATAATTTTAATCTATATTACATAAAGCTAGGCAAAACTTCATCTAATAGAGCTAGGTAATAAATTTGTCATCTACAAAATGCTAGAAAAATAAAAGCGAAAAAATGTAAACCTTAATCCGAACTATATATAAATTAACCTTAATTGAACTAGGGCAAAACATTAAATTGCTACTAGATCATCACAAATCAATGTTTATTAAAATATAATATCTTAATATATCAAATTTAATATATGTTTGATAATAATTAATTTGCCAACAATAGTATATGAACATAATTTTAATCTATATTATATAAAGTTAGGCAAAACTTCATCTAATGGTGCTAGGTAATAAATTCATCATCTACAAAATGCTAGAAAAATAAAAACCAACAAAATCTAAACCTTAATTTGAACTATATATAAATTAACCTTAATTGAGCTAGGTCTAAACATTAAATTGCAACTAGATCACCACAAATCAAGAGAGCAGAACAAATTACACAGCTTGGAACACCTAGAGAAAGTATAAGCACAAGAAACCTTCCAAATGAAATGTGAAATATTGACCTTTGTGTTTGCTCTCGGGAGGAAGAAACCATGGAGCTGCGAGCTACGGTATGCACAGTGGTTATATAGGCTATATTATTTGTGTCAGTTTTTAATTAGAACTGGCACGCATATTCAATTATATGTGTCGGTTTTAGTAAAAACCGACATAATTAAGTTACATTTGTGTCGGTTCTATTTACATACCGACACAAATAGTGGTAAACTATTTGTGTCAGTCTGTTATTGAAACTATCGGCATATTTCGCCAGATAGGACCCCGTCAACGAATAGGATTGACCACTCCCAGGATGGAAGGTATGGTTCGGTAGAGGGCGTCTTCGTGGCTAGAAACCCTAATGTCTCTCGTACGGTGGATCCCGGGGATCAACAGATCAAATGACACGGTGATGTACCCAGGTTCAGGCCCCCAGCACGGGAAATAGCCCTACGTCCTGCTAAGTCTTTGTTGAGGAAATATGGAGGCGGTTACAATGGTTCTCCTGGTCCGATTGTTTCTAGCCTTTTGCTTCTTCCTCTCAAGCCTCTAACCTCCCTTCTCCATGCACCGAGGCGCCCTTATATAGACGGGTTGGCCCGGGCAGGTGAGAAGGTGACGCTATACTGATCTATGACTCATTCATTACACCCATCATTCCAGCCTTACATCAACCCATGACTCATTTATTACACCCATCACTTAGCCTTGTCCTTCAAACCCCATTTAATACCGCTACGTGGCTTCACCCAGTCCACCCGGGATATGACGCTCCTGCGATGGGTTTGGTAAGAGGCGCCGAGGATAATTTGCATCGTCGTGGTCGATAGCGAGATCCTTCACATTAATGGCCCCGACCAAAGCATGTCGGGGAAGGATACTGAGGAGAAGCCTTCTCCTCATTCCTTTGGTTGCTGCGTGGCGACAATGGGGCCCAAACGCCGCCCACTTTCCACGCCGCCTCCTAAGGCGACTCGGTTGGCGTGGCTTGATCGCCCACCCCCACTAAACCGCCGCTGTGGACCGCTCCCATGGTAGGCGAACCGCCCACCGCTGCTGGGCCCGTTAACGCTTCGCCGCGGCGAAGCGTATCACCGCCTTACTTTCGCCAGGCCACGCTGGACTTCCGCCAGAGTTCCTCGCCCAATGGCGTGGCTTGATCGCTGCCTGCCGCGTGGCACCACTTGGGCTTACCTTACCCCATGACATCAGGCACGATCGCCCACTTGCTCGCCAGTCGCCATCTTTGGGCAGAAGCTTCTTGGGCCCGCTAATTATGCGACAAAGAGGGTACCCCGGTGCAAAGTACATCGACAGTAGCCCCCAGGGCCGTCCTGGAATTCGCTTCAGTTGTTTTTTAGACCTCATTTAATGCCGACACATTCCTGGATGGGCCCACCATTCCTAAGCATGCAACCATCTCGGTCCTCCCCACTTCTACAGATTTTTCTTGGGACCCGAAATATCGCGTCCTTTTGCCTGTTCGCGAACCGCCTACGTGGGGGGCTATATATATATGCGCGCCCCAAACCAGCAATTCACGCCTTCCGATCTTTGCGCACTTTGCTCTTTGTCCTTCCGTCTTCTTTGCTCAAGAAATCTCTCTTCTGCATCAATGGCGCAACCTCCTCTGCTTCCTTCCACCGTTGGCCAAGGCAGGGTGGATCTGCTTGCCAAGATGGCACCCGAGGGCTCCCTCCACCTTTGCCCGGGAACCCTCGTGCCAAGCTGCGAACCAGGGGACATCATCATCTTCGCTTGGGGGCTTTTGGCTGGCCTGGTGCCGCCATTCTCAGAGTTCTTCCTCACTGTCCTTCACTTCTACGAGGTTCATCATCTCCATCTCTCCCCCAACTCTATCGTCCTTCTCTCCATCTTCGTCTACCTTTGCCAGATGTTCGTAGGGGTGATGCCCAACCTTCCTCTCTTTCACTATTTCTTCATCTGCCATAGCTCCCTTGCACCTTTGGAATCGCGGGGAGCCTGCCACTGCCTCTCGCGATGGGTGTCCATCTCGCTACATTCCTTCCATCAAGATCAAGCCGGAAGTCGTATGGGCGATTAGCTCTACACCGGTGATGACAGTGGGGTCGACTCTCCCTGGTGTTTACTACGGCGCGAAGCTCATAAAGCGGAGTTCGCCCGTTGAGGAGACAATGGAGCTCCTGGCGATGTCGTCCCGCATCGACCAGTTGCGGGACGCCGGCCTGATTGGAGCGCTGGTGGTCCGAGACTTCGTGGCTCAGAGGATCAGCCCCCTCCGTCGTCGTGCCCACACTGCATGGCAGTATACAGGGGACGACGACATGACGCGCACGTACCCAGGCCGTAAGTCCAGTTGCCCTTCTCTCGAGTGCCTATTCCTTTTCGTGGTCACCATCAACTAATATTCTTGTCTTCAGTTTGCGCCAGGCAGGGGAAATCTGGATGGTCCTGCCATCTCCAGATGGCTATCTGGGCTGCTCCCGCCAGTGTCGAGCGGCCTAGACTTTTCGACCGAGGCCCGACCGCTCTGCGACCTGGAGTTCGCAGAGTGCCTTCGGATCATCCAATCGTTCCCGGCGATAGACTCCACTCATCCCCGTCTGTGGTCGGCAAAATCGAGGTCCCTTAGTAGCGGACCACCTCGGCCGACGATCGGAGCGCAGGCAAATGGCCGATCGCTCCGGACGCCCCGGGCGCGGACCCCATGCGGGCCCATGTTGGGGACCAAACTCCTACCGCCACCGACTCCGCCGCTTCGCCAAGCGCGCCCGGAGCGGTGGTGTCTTCATCTAGGGTGGCGACGCCCGTCGCCCCTCCTCCGGGGCTGGCTGCACTGACGCCGACTCCTGCGGCGCCATCTTCAACGGCACCGACTCCACCGGCACCAGCTCCAGCGGCGTCGGCTCCGACCACTGCTGGTGCCCGCCAGAGCGGGCTTACGGTTTCGGTGACCTCCTTCAGCTTCAAGTCGCCTCCGAGGGCGGCCTCGTCGAGTGCCCACCGCAGCAGACATCCGCATGGCCAACAGACTTGTGAGGACTTCACTCAAGAGTATACTGGCGGCTCCAAAGCAATGGGATCGATGTTGGGGCGCCAGACACCTGCTCGCTTCCCACCGCCTCGATCGTCCTTGTGCCCACGCCACCGGCTTGAGTGCTGCTTGTCGAAGCTTGGCGGAGCGCCACAACAAGAGCGCCTCTCACGGCAGCCACCCAACATGCAAGCCATGTGACACAACAGGGCGGCGTTACGCGGAGCCGGAGAGAAGAAGAGCTTCGCTGGCCTCAAGAGAGGGCCCCCGGCGACCTTACTCACCCGGCGCAGGAGGCCGAGGCACATGAGGGGAGGCGGCAGAGGAGTAGCAATGGCGCCGCTCATCCTCGCGACCATGCTCGGCTATCCTCTGGAGTGCATGGCTAGGGTCTTAGAGCCTTTGGGGTGGATCTCGCCAGCCGCTGAGCCACCACGATGCAAGATGCCCATCGCATCACTCGGGTCATCATGACACTCTTGACCTACCGGCCGCCATGGCCGCCGCTCCGCCCGGAAGAAGGCGGCGGAGTTCTGAGGCCACCGCGACCTTTGTGTCAAGGCATACGCTAGCCGCGACATCGCCTTCAATCCAATGACCGTCACAGACGACATTGAGGGAGACGAGGCCCAAGCGCAGGCGCGCGTGCAGGAGGCTACGGAGCACGTCATCGGCATGATGGCGGCGAAGGGCCCGGACTTCGAGGCAGTGGCGGTGGAGCCGAAGGCCGAAGAGGACGATGGGGGCATCCAAGTCGCCAACGACGACTGATGGCCCGGGCCTGCTTCTTCTATTTTCTTTGTTTCGTCTTGTTCCTGTTTTTTTTGTATGCCAGAACAATCTTAGCAATTGTAATGAAGTTGGCATTTTTTAGTTTTACCTGTGCATGTCTGTCCGTTCACGTTTCTGATTGTGTTTGCTCAACTCAACCATCGGGCGATCAGCCCTTAGTCTTGCCATGATGCGAACCTAAACACTCAGGTTAGGTCGATACTTAGGCATTTTTTCGAGTGATTGCAATAACGCGAACAAAGATTACGCAGAACATGCAGGATATAGGTAAGAAAAGTCTGAAGTCTTTGCGCAAGGGTGTCACTGACTCCTGCTCTTTTGGAACTTATATCCTTATGATCTCTTGGAACCTGACCGTAGCGTTGCGCAACAAGGAAGCGAGCTCCCAGAAGCGTATCGGCTTCAGCGGTGCTCGCATGGTGACGGCCAGTGATTGCCAGCGAACCAACCCGAGGTGTGCGAGCCGCGTTTGAGTCACCATGCCACACTCGCACTCCCGGTCACCCATCCCTGCGGCGCCAACGTTGGGCATTTCCTTTTATAAACGAGGAGCCATCAGGTTATCAGGGCCAATGACAACCATACATAACTCAACCCAACAGGGTGTAGATGCGAAAGATAAGTCGATACTGCTGAGGCAAGCAACTTATGTTTGCTATAGGCCATCACGACCAGCCCCTGACCGGTCATCACGGAGGCCAACACTCGGCAAGCGAGCGTGGTCGCCCACACGCGCCACAAACCAGGGCGTGGTCACCCACCTGCCCGCCAAGCCACCACGGGGCCATCTTGGATGTTTGAGCTAGGTCAGTGCTCCAACACTTCATCTGCGATTGCGCATAGCTACTGAAAGCACAAGTAGGAGTTAAGCAAAGCATGCAGGAAACATATTGAAGAACGCAAGTTCTTGCGCGGGTATGTCATGGTCCCTTTCTTTGGAACTTAGGCCCTTGTGACTCGGGACCAGCTCGCGGCGTTGCGTGGCAAGGGAGCAGGTTCCCAGGAGTGGTATTGGGCTTGCGGTGCTTCGCGGTGACAACCCGAGGTGTGCGAGCCGTGTTTGAGCCACCATGCCACACTCACGCTCCTGGTCTCCCGTCCGTGCACGACGCGAATGCCGGGTGTTACCGCATATCAACAAGGAGCGGCCAAACCGCTGGAACCCATGACACCCCCGCGAAAGGCTGTCCACTAGGCGACAAGCAAGGAGTATAAAGCAGGAGCCTTTAACACAAACAACCTCGCTAACCGCTGGTTGTCGCCGACCAGCCGGGGGAAAACTCGCCCACACAACCGATCAGAGCGAACTATCGGGTACTTACAGTTTTTAGGGGTAAAACTTTCGCAACAACTCCACATTGAAGGAGTTGGCTAGCTCTTGACCGTCCTCAGTGGCCGACCGAACCGCCCTGGGTTGAGATACTGAGACCACTTTGAAGGGGCCCTCCCATCGGGGAGATAGTTTGTGGAGCCCGGCATGCGTCTGGATTCTACGCAAGACCAGGTCGCCTACTTTCAGTGTTCTCTCATAGACCCGGGTGGCATGGTACCGCCTGAGACTTTGTTGGTACCGAGTGGCTCGCAAGGCCGCCCGGTCGCGCACCTCCTCCAGAAGGTTGACATCTTCTCCGCAGTGGTCTTCTTGTCCTTCCTCGCTGAACGCCGAGACACGCGGCGAACCTAGCGACAGCTCGGACGGGAGGATAGCTTCGGCGCCGTAGACCAGGAAGAAGGGCGTTTCTCTAGTCGCTCGACTAGGTGTGGTCCAGAGCGACCACAACACAGCCAGAAGTTCTTCCGTCCACCGCACCTCTCACTTATGGAGTCGATCAAATGCTCTGGCCTTCAGGCCCCTCAACACCAGCGCGTTGGCACGCTCAGCTTGGCCATTGCTCTTGGGGTGGGCCACCAAAACAAAGCATACCTTTGTGCCCATCTCATCGCAGAACTCTAGGAAGGCCGCGCTGGTGAATTGAGTGCCGTTGTCGGTAATGATACGATTGGCTACTCCAAAGCGGGTGAAGATCCCGTGGATGAACTTGATAGCAGCGGAAGCCGTGATGGCATGTACTGCTTCGGCTTCGACCCACTTGGTGAATTTGTCCATGGCGACGAACAAGCGGGTGAAGCCCCCCGTGGCCCGCGGGAATGGGCCCAGGATATCCAGCCACCAGACCGCGAACGACCAAGAGAGCGGGATGGTTTGCAGAGCTTGGGCTAGTCGGTGGATCTGCTGGCGAAGAATTAGCATGCTTTGTATCTCCTCACCAGCTCGCAAGCATCCTGGAGGGCAGTAGGCCAATAAAATCCTTGGCGGAATGCTTTGCCGACAAGCGTCCAGCCGGACATATGGCTCCCGCACATGCCTCCATGGATATCAGAGAGCAGGGCGCTCCCCTCTTCCCGAGTGATGCACTTCAGTAGAATTCTGTTTCTACTCTGGCGGTGCAGGTCCCCACCTACCAGAGTATAGCACTTGGCCTTGCGTGCAATCTTCTCAGTTGAGACATCATCGTCGGGGATCACTCGGTCTCGCAGGAAGGCTAGGATGGGATCCATCCACTGACCTTCCCGGCCGAGAGTGCCGATCACACGGTGATCGCTCGGGTACTCCGCTTAGCGAGCTTTCCCGGTGCCTCGCCGGCGGCATCCGCCTTCCCTCCCGAGACCCGGGGGTGGCGTAGTCTGTGCCTACCCCTCCCCGACTCGGAGGTCGCGACGGCCCGCGACCCCTCGCTGAATCAGAGGCGGACGCCTGCACCGTCATCCTCGCTTTGGCGGGGCGGCTCTGAAGACGGTCGTGATAGTCTATCTTCAAAGACCCCGACCGGGACAGAGGTTCTTGAGGACACGGCTGCAGCCCATCCGCCATGTGGTTGTCGCTACGGGATATGGATATATCGATCCTTCAAGTGGCGCTCCATCTTCCTGACCTCCGCCAAGTAGGCGGCCATGGTAGGGTCAGAGCATTGAAATTCCTTCTGCGCTTGGTTGATGACCAGCAGGGAGTCGCCGGATGCCTAACACCAAGGCGCCTGCACCGCCAGCCGTGAGCCCTCGTGTGCCGATATTGTTGGTGGCCTTGAAGTCGAGGGCTTCACCATCTTGGAGGATGTCACCGGTCGGAGACCAGGACTACTCGACCCTCGCTACTCGAGCTGAAGGGCCGTCGAAGAATAAAGTCCGGGAAAGTCACGGGGGTTTCTTGACCGAGAGTGGCGGGAGTCCATTCGGCAACAAACTCCACCAGCTTCTGGCTCTTGATGGCGGTGCGGGGTACAAACTTGAGACTGAATTCCCCCAGCTCCACCGACCACTTGGCGATGCGGCCTTCGACCTCCCGGTTGTGAAGGATTTCTCGCAGGAGGTAGGCCGTGACCACCACAATCTCTCGCCCTTGAAAATAGTGCCGCAGCTTCTTGGATGCCACCAGGACGACATACAACATCTTCTGCGCTTACGGGTATCTGGTCTCTGCCTCGTGTAGCACCTTGCTGACGTAGTAGACTAGCCGGATGCCTTCCTCTCTCGCCACTAATCTGGCGCTCACCTGCTTTGGGGTAGCGGCGATGTCTGAAGCAATGGTTCACCGTCTTTGGGGCGACTAGCTCGCGGTGGGGAGGAGGTCTTTGCTTCAAGTCTTCAAAGGCTCGTTGAGCCTCCTCAGTCCACTCGAAGTGGTTCGTCTTCTTCAAGAGACTTGAAAAGGCGTGGGCTTCTTTCTCCCGGTCGGGCAATAAATCGCCTGGGAGGCGAGCGACCAGGCCTTTGCCTGCTGAGGCAGGCAGGCGGCTTCATGTGTTCAATGGCGCTATCTTGTCAGATTGGCCTCGATGCCCCGCCTGGACACGAGGAACCCCAACAGCTTTTCGGAGGGCACACCGAATACGCACTTCTCGGGATTGAGTTTCAAGCAATTCTTCCGGAGGTTGGCAAAGGTCTTCAATCAGTTCCTCGCTCTTTTTAACTTTCACGACCAAGTCGTCGACGTACACCTCAAGATTGCACCCTATCTGCGGACGAAAAGTAACATGCATGGCACGTCGGTAAGTAGAACCAGCATTTTTCAACCCAAAAGCCATTATGATATTAGAATAAACGCCCATGGGTGTTACAAAAGCAGTTTTTTCTTCATCTTTCGCCGCCATGCTAATCTGATGGTACCCAGAGTACGCATCCAGAAAGCACAGCAGCTCACATCCTGCCGTCGAGTCGACGATGAGATCGACGCACGGCAAGGGGTAAGGGTCCTTTGGGCAGGCCTTGTTGAGGTCGGTGAAGTCGACATACATCTGCCACTTCCCATTGGACTTCTTGACGAGCATAGGGTTGGCAAGCCACTCAGGGTGAGAGACTTCCCGAACGATCCCTACGCACATCAGCTTCTTTACCTCCTCCCGAATGGCGTCTTGCCGCTCCGGTGCTTGGCGCCGGACCTTCTGGCGGACCGGGCGCACCTTGGGGAGCGTAGCCAGTCGGTGCTCGATCACCTCTCTGGGGACCCCAGTCATATCGGACGGTTGCCAGGCGAACACTTCGGAATTAGACTGGAGGAAGGTGACAAGCGCGTCTTCCTATTTGGTGCTGAGGCTGGCGCCAATGAAGACGGGCTTGCCGGGCTTGCCCACACTCAGAGAGACCACCTTCACCTCATCGGCCGAGCCGAGCGAGGCGCGAGTCTGCGCCTGAGGGGCTCCCGAAAAGGCGGCATCAGCCGGCTTCACGCAGGTGGCGCCGGCCAGGTCCAGTGCGTGCTTGTGGCAACGCAAACCCTCTGGCCTGTCCACCCAGATGATTATAGGGCCACCAAGCCCTGGCATCTTCACCACCATGTAACCATAGTGGGTTGCCGCCATGAACTTGGCCAACGCGGGTCGGCCAAGTATGGCATTGTACAGGAGGTCAAAATCGGTGACTTCGAAGTCGACCAGCTCCGTACGGTAATTGCTTTCCTCCCCGAAGGTGATGGGGGGCGACTTTGGCCAGGGGACCAAGCCCGACCCTCGAGGCTCGCCAGAGAAAGGCAAGGCCGGGCGCAGACTCTGGTTCGACACTGAGCGCCTTTAATGCCTCGAAGGACAGGAGGTTGATGGAGCTCCCTCCGTCCATCAGCACTCACCCGAGCTGCACGTTCCGGATCGTGGGAGAGACCACGACCAGAAGGTGACCTACATCGGCGGTGCTCTCAGGGTGGTCGGCCCGACTGAAGGTGATCGGCTCCTCCAACCACTTCAGCATCCGACACGCCCCTGAACTCGACGCCGTAGCGTAGACTTCCCTCCTCAGCCGCTTGTAGGACGCGTTGGAGGGGTAGGTGGACGACCTACCATGAATGTATGCCACGGCGCGATCCACCTGTTGGAAGGCCAGCGTGGCGGGGTCTTCGTCTTGGTCGTCGTCATGAGGGCGGCGCTCCTTGAGCCGCTGCTCGACCATCTTGCTCACAACCTGGCAACTGTCAAGGCCGTGGGTGTTGGTCTTGTGGATTGGGCAAAAGGGCTGCGCCCTTTTCTCCTCTGGCCGTTTCCTCCGGCCATGCGGCCACTCCTACTGCCTCGGCGGTCATACCACGGCCAGTCGCAACGGTCTGCTTGGCATGTGCGGCGTCTTCACGCCGCGCTTCGGCGGCAGGACTTCGCCTGGTCTCGGCCGCCTCGCTTCCATCGCCTTTTGATTGCAGGTCGGGGCCTCGAGGTCCTGGCCGTCCCGCCCTGTCTCGCATGGCGCCAGACGCGCCGACCTCCGAGCCTCCCGCCATTTCGCGCCCAGCGCCAGGAGAAGAGTTTCGGAGGTGGTGGCGATGTCGCGGGTCGCCATCTTTTCCCGCATCTTGCGGTCGTGAACGCCTCTTCGAAAGGCGATGATGATTGACTGCTCCGAAATCCGGGGGATCGTGTTGCGACAGTGGTAGAATCGCCAATGAAGTCGCACAACGACTCTCCTTTTTCCTGCTCGAGGGCATGGAGATCATCCTCCATGCCCGGCTGTGCGAAGAAGACTTGGAAGTTGGCGACAAAGAGGCCGCACAACTCCCCCCACGAGCGCACTGATCCCCACGGGAGGTTCAACAGCCAGGACCGAGCGGACCCCGTCAAGGCCATTGGGAAGTAGTTGGCCATGGCCTTTTTAGACCCGCTAGCGGCACGCACCACTATGGTATAGATCTGTAGGAACTCCTCAGGGTTGGTAGTGCCGTCATACTTCTCGATGGAGGCCGGGCAAAACCTTTTGGGCCACGCCATGAGGCGCAGCCGTCGGAAAAACGCCTGGCATCCGACGCCGTAGGGGGAATTCTGCTGTCCACCTAAACCCCGCCCCGGAGACCAAGACGGGGAGTGCGGACCGTGACTCCCCAAAGAGTCGGAGGAGCGGACTTCCTCCTCACTCTGAAGGTGAGAGTCGTGAGAGGAACTCTCACCCTCAGGGGCCATCCGTCCGTCGTGAGCGCGGCGATGCTGCAGGTGATCACATAAATCACCGCCGCGCCTCAGGCGACGCTTCTCCAGATGGGCCCTCAGGTCCTCATGGCTCCTCACGGAGCTGGGACCTTCTTCTTGCACGCCCTTTCCTTTACTCTGGCCCTCTCGCCGGCGCTTCCACTTGGGCGGTGGAAGCTTGGGTGCGATCGACGTGCACCCTTGGTTGAGGGGTACCGAAGGTCCCGGACCGGTCGGGCATCCTTACGCGGCGCTGGGCTGCGTCCACGAGGCCAGCAATATCCCGCAGCCACGGCATGGCCGGGGTGTCTCCCGCAAGTTCCACCGGAGGGTGGTC
The DNA here is from genome assembly GCA_036346375.1 of Guadua angustifolia. Classification (NCBI taxonomy): domain Eukaryota; kingdom Viridiplantae; phylum Streptophyta; class Magnoliopsida; order Poales; family Poaceae; genus Guadua; species Guadua angustifolia. The sequence continues at coordinate 27,486,974 of CM070515.1, forward strand.
CAGGAGGAGATGGACCGCATGCAAGTTCTTGGCCGGGGTGGCAGCCTCTTTGGCCATCCGACGCCGAACCGGAAGCTTGACCGCGGCCAGGGGGCGCCACCACCCTCCTGCGGGGGCGGCGCGAGGCGATCCCTCGTCCGACGAGAGTGCCGGGACGTGTTCTGGGCGCTGCTAGCCTCCGCCACCTCTTATCGCTGCGAGTGTGAACCCGCCATCACCAAATGCGAGGTCCTTTCGAACGGAAGACCGGAATCCGCCAGAGAGATGGCCGGGTGAGCCAACCACTAGCCCCCTGTGAGGAGCCGCCCAGACCGTCCTCGGGTTATTCGAATGCCCGGTCGCCCTCATCGGATTTGGAGGCTAGCAACGGATCACCGATGGTGCTCACAAGCTAACACCCAAGCCCAATTAGGACAACGACGATCCCATTCAATAACTCGACAACAATCCCGTATTCCCCGAGATATGGAATCGAAGCTCGCCGAGATCGCCCGATATACGGTTTCCACTGCCATATCAATCCAATTCGCATAAAGGGGGCAACGAACCCAAAACTTTACGACCAGACACGCAACGCGAAAGCACAACAAACGACTAAAAACCAAGACACAAAGACAAACCCGACAACCACACAAAGCAAGAACTAACAACAACAGACTAAGACTCACAAAACAGACAACACACAAGGTCCTACTTAAACTCATAAAATCTACAAAATTTCGGCATGACGCCCCTAGAAGTACGGACATCCACTCAGCAGGCATAAGAAACAAATAACTAAACAAATATATCACAACTACAACCACAACATAAACAACGACATGGATAGCAATAACATCACAGACAGGAGTTAAGCACGGTGATACAACGAGGTTCAACAACGGAAGTAGCCAAGTAATTAAACATAGCCATAGCAAGTTTTAAAGTTAACTTTACAAAAAAATAAATGAACAACCCCCAAATTCAACCCAAAAGTAAAACATCTCCGGAAGTGTCCTGCCCTTGAACACTTCCGGGCGTTTACATCGTTGAGCTAGCTTTTACTCGGTGCCCCGCCCGACCACCGAGAAGCAGTACGGACAGAACTCACACCCGTCGGGGTCCTCACCTGAAAACCACAAAGCAGAAGCATGAAGACAGAAGGCACTCGCAAGACTTACCCGTGGTCCATATATGACCGACTCGAAAGAATATGCATTTGGATGTAGCAAGGTATAAGCTTAAGGTAAAAGTGCGGAAAAGCTTACTTTGTTGCTTAATCGTATTCAACTACACAAATTTCAAGTTTATAGCATTTATGGACAGCACCTATTGCTAGAGTGAAATCTGAAATTAACATTAAAGAGAGCAAGTGATAGCACAAACAAGTATCAACATCAAGTATACCAACTAGTTTCAATTTAAGTTATTACTACGTTGAAGTGTCGGATGATACAAGTGTGCTCATATCCGAGAGCGCGGCAATTCGAATCGCTTATTCACCCTACAGGATCATCAATCGCATCGACATGTGCCACAAGGAACCTCATGTCAACCTCCTCCCATCCATATCTACTGCTGGACCATCCTCATGCGGCCGAGCACCTAGCAACCTCCCTCGGCGGCTCAAGCCTCGCTTAGCCCTCGAGAGAGGCCTAGGCCTCGCCCTCAACCACGTCCAATCGCATGAGGGCATGACCCATCGAGTAGTATGCCATGAAAGGGTGGCTTACCGTACTATTATATCGGGCATGCGATCAACAAGGGGTGCTCGATCAACATAACAAACAACGGATCGGTCCTTAACCAACACAGGCGAGACTACAACATTTGAGTCTCCACACCCAAATGATCCAACCCTCTCGCCCGGTCTCAAGTTTTCCATTTCAAACCATAATTATAACCAATTGCAATCCATTAGAGTGAAGTAATTAATCTCAAGTGATGGAGCCATCCACCACTTGGCCCATACCCGACATCTAAGCAAACTAAGCATGGACACATTATAATTACCCATACACTAGCTCCAAGGAAGATGTTCAACAATTAACAATAAGTGTATGTGCAACAAGTAGGTTCTAACCCCATCCCACATTTCAATTCCTAATGCAAGACATAATCATCCAATAAGCAATTTATTCGCCAAAATACAATTATATAAGGTTGAAAATGCTTAGGTGCTTGCCTTGAGCTTCTGTCGGATTCTCAATAACACACGGCCCTCCGGTACCCCCCTCGGTCACCGCCGCGTCAACCTCCGCGGGTTCGTTCTCTACACGTTCACAATGCATGAAAAATGAGATGCATGCAATGCATATGAAATGAAATTCTAGATGCATCACCATGGCAGTTTTCAAAAGTGCAAACATTCAACTCAATTAAAGAATAAAAATGAAATTATTAAACTCCACTTCTATTCCATAGCCAAAATCTGAAAACAACAAGCATATATCCCTAAACAGGCATAACTTTTGAATGCTTAATCTAAAAATTGATTTCTTGGACTCTAAAAGACCACAAGAGGGTGATCTAACTTTACCATGCATCATAACATTCAGAATACAAATTTAAAGTTTGCAATTAAACTCTGAACTTCAGCCCCAAAGTTTGAATTTCAGCAAAACCCGGTTTCAGGACAGCATTGGCAAATGGCCATAACTTTTTGATCACTTAATCAAATTGAGCAAACTCAGATCCTAGACGACCACAAGACATAAACCTACCACTTAGCTTTGGCCAATCACCCAGATTCTGCACAGAGAATTCCCAGTTTGGCCAGGAACAGAGAACAGTTTCAGTGTTCAGAAGTTTCAGAGTTTCAGAATAATATGCACAAATTTCATCATATAAATTGCTATACTTAACGGAATTGAGTAAAGGATGAAATTTTTACAATCTACACGAAATTTCCTACAACTTCTCAGGCAAAATTAATTTCTAATTCGGCCTCTAACTAATTTTAATTCGCAGCTCAAGTTTCAGCTCCACATTTTCATCATTTTCAGAGCAGCACGCACTAAAATCGATATAACTTTCAGCTGGATTAACGAAATTGAGTGATTCTAGTTGGAGATGAAATATAATTCTATTACCCACAACTTTCTCTACAGTCAACCTAGCAGAAAATGCTCGTAACTTGCTCGAATCAGTCAAGAACAGGAGCTACAAAATCTGCTCGAAAATCTGAATCTTTTCCCAAACCCTAGAATGGTTGTTCCCCACCCAAATCCCTACTCACCATAGTCCCCAATTTCACCAATGCTGCCCCCAAAACCAGAAAACACAAACCCAAAACCCTAGGAGAGTCTTACCTCATGGAAGAGGAGGAGGAAGAGGAGGAGGGAGCTGCTGCTTGGAGAAGAAAAGGGAGGCGCCACCAATGGAGGCTGCAGGGAGGGAGGCGCCACCAGGAGGAGCTGGAGGGAGACTCGGCTGGGGAGGTGCTGGAGTGGGGAAGGTTCGGCCAGGAGGAAGCTGAAATGAGCTTGTGGAGGCTGCCTTATGGGGAGAAAAGAAACTAGGAAAAAAAAGTGGACTGGTTTCAGTTTGGGCATGCCCCATTTCTTTTGTACGTTGCTCCCTTGACCCATTAGTATGCAAGAATGGCTAAGTCCCCAACAATTCCAGCACTTGTATTCAGTTTTGATGCTAAGATTTAATTTAGCATTTGATGTTGAATTGAGCCCAAAACTCTACCATTGCATAGAGAAAAGTTTCTAGTTTTCATTTTACTAACATGCACACTCTAGATCATTATAGGTCTCAAGTTACAAGGCTCCAAACTTTGATGAAAATCACATTTGCCGTCTGAAATTTCTAGCTCTAAATTTTTTGCTGAGTTGGAAATTCTTAAGTGGCAAATTTAGGGTAGGTTCTGAAGTTAGCAGTGGATCTCAAATGCGGCCAAAAACCCGGCTGACGCTAATGCTAACCGCAGGAGCCGAATTCGAAATTGGGGCCATGACAAATCCTCCCCCCCCCCATAAAGGAATCTCGCTCCGAGATTCGAAAATGAGAGCATAGATGGATAGAATCCACATGGGCAATGCAGCCACATACAAATGATATGGCTTTAATTGCGAAAAGATTGGATGGCAGCACTTACATAGCATGGGAGCAATTTCTACAAGTTAGATCTGAAATTTAAAGCTATTTGCTGTTACTATATGGTCATAGGATGATTTCTTGCATTGCGGCAACCTTGGACGAAGACTTCTACTCTTAACTATTCACATAATACGGTTCCGGCAATATTATCATTTATGGTTTTTGCGTTAACACATTTTATTTGACAAGTAAGTCGTAATTAAGATATTTTTATATAATTTGGTTGTCCATATATATATTGAAGTATGTTTCTGGACCAATTCCCCTAAATTTTGTGTTTAGGCGAGCTGTTTTACAAGTCTTCGAAAAGGCTTAAGTGATAACGATTCTGTGCAGTTTGTGATCTTTTAGGGTCTTCCTTGTGATTGGATTAAGATGCAAATTAAGTTATAATTAATATATTTTTCCTGATTATGGTAGAATATATATCAGACAATGATCTTAGACTATTCTCTCTTAACTTTATGTTTATGAGTGATATTTTACAGACTGTCAAAAAGGCTTAAATGACCACACTTTTAGCGCTATTGCGATTCAGTTTTCTTTCTTCATTTGCGACTGCACCGAATGGGATAATGTAACCATTTTTCAGGGTTAGTAGGGAATATCCCTAAGAGTGTTTTAAAGTTGATTCCGTGATATTTCTCATTTGTTCAAGGTGTTTTTCATATGAATAGTTATTTAGGCTTAATATGAGCTTAACTCAAAGTTGATCAAACTGATATTACTTCTACACGGCAAGCTAGGGCATATTATTTCAAGGTCATAGGAGTTGGTTTTGTCGAGTTTGAAGCTCGTTTGCAATAGTTACGACCAATTGAATGTTTTGCGCATTGAATGTTCAACTATCAAGTACTAATGCAAACAAAGGTAAAATCTAAATATTTTTATATACTTTTGATCTTTGCAATCCCAGGAGTGCAACTAAACTGGTTTCACCAATTTTTTGAGCTCATTTGATTCACATTCTAACCATTTGTTTCTTGCATGAAAGAGAGGCTTTGTACAATTGATTTTTGATTCAAATCACATTAAAATCTAAATGTTTATACAAAAATGGAACATGCAAGGTTGTAGGAACATATGTGATTTATTCCATGATTTTTAGAACTAGGGATTGCATAGTTTCTTTATAACTCCTAAAAAGGGATTTTGGTTCAACCTCAATTTGAATGATCTCACTGCAAGTAACATATGAATTTTTATTGCATATTTTGAATCCTTACTGCCTAACTCAAATTTAGAAACTGGGTTTACTTTATTCAGACACTCCTAGCAAAAGATATGAGGGTTGAATTGCATGAGGCAAAAAAAAATAAAAATGAGTGCAAACTCAGGACCTACTGGTTCAAGCACTAGTGCACTACCACTGCGCCAAGCATTCACTTGTGACAAAGTTTCATGCCTAAATACTTAAGCTCACCTTTACAAACCCTAAAGCTCCACAACTGCAACAATGGCGATGCGGCTGGGCTGGGTTGGAGACGGCTAGATGGAGAGTTGCAGGGCGAGATGGGCTCGGTCGGGGAGGTCTTTGGCATCGGCGCAGGTCACCGGAGCTGGCAGTGGCGGCCACGAAGCTGGCCATGGTTGCACTGGCGGAGGGAGCAGAACGCAGCGAGCTAGCTCCTCTTGCGCAGACGCTTGCAGCCGATGCTGGAGAAAAGACAGCAAGGCTCAGCTGCATGCAAGACGGAGGAGCAAATTCAGGGAGCTGAGCAAATCTCACAGCAGGATGGGTTGGTAGAAGAGCTCATCGGCGAGGATATTACTGCATGCACGGCTCGCCTAGGTTGCTCCGGCTCTGGCAAGCTCACGGCAGAGAGAAGCTATCAGGCGAGCAAAGGGTGAGGAGGGAGGCTTCGCTGGCTTTATTGCAGCGCAACGGAGCTCACGAGGTGTAGCAGCACTCGGTATGGGCAGCGGAGAGAGCGAAGTTCGGTGGAACGGGCCGCGTGGCGAGGAGTTTCACGGCAAAGATGCAAGAAAGGGAAGCGTCTTGGGCAGCGTTTGGTGAAACCTGAAGGAGAGAGGGAGAGGAGAGAAGAGGAGAGGCTAGCCAGTGGGTCCAGGCACGCATGGGGCCACCCTGCCAAAGGCTTAGCCGGAGGTCTCATCGGTTGCAACGGTTGCATTTGGCAGTTGAAGTTAATTATTGTCTATTTCGGTTGTAGAAGTTGGGCAGGCTAGCAAGGGATGCTAGAATGGTTGAAAACTTTTGTAAATTTTTGAGTAGGTAAATCAAAGGTTCTACTTTCCATTTTCTTTGGTTTCATTTCATTCTCTACTATCGTTTATGAACAGTAATTCTCCAAACTTGACTGGTTTCCAATCTATTTTTGAATTTTTAAGCTATATAAATGGTGTGCCAAAATTCTGGAAAAATTGTTTTTATTCATCTTTTGGGCTCTAATATTTTACAAAATTATTTGCTATGGCATGTTGTTTGATGTTTCTTTGAGTTTCATTAATGTGTTGGATTCGGCAATTAAAAGACTTCATTAACAAGATAATAGGAAAACAGATTATACTTTGGAAATAAATCTAATAAGAAAATTCCAAAATGCAACAAGAATCAAAGCATGCCACTTAATCTTACTTGATCAAATTTGGGATGTTACACTCAGCATGTCAGGGGAAGGAGACTTCGAGGCGAAGCCTTCTCCTTATTCCTTTGGTTGCCTCCGTAGCTTGACAAGGGGGGCCCAAACGCCCACTCACTTGCCAGGCCGCCTCTTAAGCCGATGCTGCAGGGGCGTGGCATGACCGCCACCGCCCGCCAGGCACCACGCTGGCCGCTCATGAAAGGCATGCGATCGCCCACCTACTGCTAGGGGCCTCGTGGGCTCCTCGCCCAAAGCAGTGGCTTGGTCACCCACCGCCCGCCAGGCACCACGCTGCCCGCCCGCCGGCCAGGCGTGATCGCCCACCGCCGCCAGGGGCCACATGGGCCCTCGCCCGTGAGCGTGGCTTGGTCGCACACCGCCGCCAGCACTGACGCTGTCGCCGCCCATGAAAGGTGGTGTAATAGCCCACCGCCGCCAGGCCACGTGGGCTCCTCGCCCGGCAGGTAGGGCTTGGTCGCCCACCTACCCGCTAGGCTACCAATTTGGGCCAGGCCGCTTCTTGGGCTCACTATTCCGCGACGGAGAGGGTACCCCAGTGCAAAGTACAACAACAAATGGACACGGTGATGTACCCAGGTTAAGGCCCCTAACACAGGAAATAGCCCTACGTCCTGCTAAGTCTTTATTGAGGAAATATGAAGGTGGTTACAATGGTTCTCCTGGTCCGATTGTTTCTAGCCTTTTGCTTCTTCCTCTCAAGCCTCCGACCTCCCTTCTCCATGCACCGAGGCGCCCTTATATAGACGGGTTGGCCCGAGCAGGTGAGAAGGTGATGCTATACTGATCTATGACTCATTAATTACACCCATCATTCCAGCCTTACATCAACCCACGACTCATTTATTACACCCATCACTGTAGCCTTGTCCTTCACAACCCATTTAATGCCGCTACGTGGCTTCGCCCAGTCCGTCCGGGATATAACGCTCCTGCGATGGGTTTGGTAAGAGGCGTCAGAGGGATGAGCCGTCGTCGTGGCGATAGCAGGATCCTTCACAATTAATGGCCCTGACTCAGCATGTCAGGGGAAGGATACTTCGAGGCGAAGCCTTCTCCTCATTCCTTTGGTTGCCTTCGTAGCTTGACAAGGGGGGCCTAAACGCCCGCCCACTTGCGTGCCGCCTCTTGCCGACGCCTGCGGCAGGCTTGATCGCCCACCGCCCACCAGTCGTTATAGGTACCGCCGCCCATGAACAGTATGAACCGCCCACTGCCGCCAGGCCCGCTGCCGCCGCCTAACGAAAGGTATCGATCGCCACCTTGCCAGAGGCCACGCGCCTTCGCCGAGCTCCTCACCCGTGGCGAGGCTTGATTGCCGCCTGCTCACCAGACGCCACATGGCTTACCGCCCGCCAGCGAGGCATGATCGCCCACCGCCGCCAGTCGCCATGTTGGGCCAGGCCGCTTCTTGGGCCCGCTGATTATGCGGCGGAGAGGGTACCCCGGTGCAAAGTACACCGACAGAAACTGACACTAATAAGTAACTATTTGTGTCGGTTTCAATTACAGATCAACAGAAATAAGTTATTATTTGTGCCGGTTCCATTTACAAACCGACACAAATAATGGCAACGCTATTTGTGTCGGTCTGTAATTGAAAACGACACTAATAAGTAACTATTTGAGTCTAATTCAATTATAGATCGACACAAATAGAGTTCCCGCCATTTAGAAGTTTAGAACGACACAAAAAAGTTATCTGTGTCAGTTCCAAAAAAACCGACACAGATATACCGTCACATATTAGGTGTTTTGTTGTAGCGGTCATAGCATAGACTATGTAAATCATGTACCAGTTCATAGAAAAACACACCCAGTCAACCGAACGCTTTGACTTTTACCCTTACCTCTCCTATTTTTATCTTGTACCCTAAGAGTAGTTTGTAGCTAGTAGAACCCTTCCTCTGTAATTCGATATATGTTCATCTACTGAATCCATATCGAGTTACTTCCATTGGCTTCGTCGTGTTTGTCACATCTGAAGCTATGTTTAGACAGCATCAGCCGTCGTCAACCTTGGCCAGTTTGCTCGAAAATCGGCTAGCACATCAAATACGTCATTAAGAGGCACTCTTCATAGACACATTGCTTACCACACCTAGAACACTTTTCGGGTGGCAACACACTCTTGGCGCACCTAGTGGAACCTTGATCATCGATATTTAAGATGCCTCCAAAAAATTCATCTGATGTCAATGAGGATCATATTATCGATCTGGATCCTGAAGGGCTTCCTAAAGAAATTTAGGTGCAAATCGCCGAAAAAGAACAGGAACTCAAGTTGAAGTATCAGCAATGTTTTGCCCCAAAAAAAACAACGTGATGGAAAAATCGTCCCTAGCGGCAGGAACCTTCCTATTATCGCCATCCCTACAGTAATTCTACTAACTTGGGCTTCTCAGCCAGGTATATACACATTCTCGCAAGAGATATGAGTGAGATGATCTGTCAAACTGTACAACATGTGTTCATGAACAATGCTAAATGATTCATCAGCATGTTGGATCCGCTTCTACAAACACGTTTGAAGTATATTCTCGCCGAGCTTTTGAAGTCGGGAGAAATACGGAAATCATCGCCACCTCTACCTAAATTCCTGGCATTTTCACAAGAAGTGACCGAGTTCACTAATAATCTCATCCAGCAAACTCACGTCGATAACAAGTCAGGAGCATCGACGCCTGCACTGTCTTCGTTACCAAAGTCTTCGGCATCTATTTCTACGCGTACATCGCAACCTACCGTCAAACAGATCTTTGGCTATACTGACAGAGCATTTGCAGGAGAGGACAACAACACAACCGTGGGATTATCAACATGTTCAGGCTGTAACTTGTCGACGACATTTATCAACTGCACGGTATAATCCGGTAGGATTATCAGCTATATCAGGCCATAACTCGTCGTCTGGGTTATCAACTGCTCCAGGCTATAACCTGTCGGTGTTACCGACTACTGAAGCACACTAATCGCCGCGGTTACTCGCAAATGATATTTATCAAGTACAATCTGCATCTTCAGCTGCCTATGCCACAACAAGTGCTTCTGTCTCTCACAGTTCTTCAGGCATTTCACGTATTTTTTTTCCTTCGCCTTGTTAATTTTTGAAGGGGGCAGGAAGCTGACACAGAACTTTCATTAATGGGGTAGGTTCAGGATACAGTCAGCACGGACGCTGTTAACTAGAAAGCTCGAGCCGGTCTCGGGCACAGCTGATGAAACCCAACGTTTGTGTGCAAGCAAATCTCGATGCAGTTCCAGAAGCAAACACAAAGGAAATAAAAAGGAGAACAAGACCTGAACTAATTAAGCTCTCGAGCTTCGTCAAGGACAAGAAGGTCAACCGATCGACGATCTGAGAGTGATCTTCTTGACTCTTGTCCCACAAATAAAGCTAGTCACCATCTCCTGGCAGTCCGTCTCTACGATCACTGGAGCACCCATGCAGATCGATCGATGGCGAATTACTATGATCTAACGTAATAAATTCATAAATTGACCTCTGTTGGCGCCGAAAAATATGATGACGAATTGATCGGCTTAAACACGTGAACGCCAAGTTAAGAGGTTCGAGATGTGTAAGCCGATTTGATTCTCCAATCGGCAAGGTAGATCGAAATAATGCTCAAAGCCGATTTAATGTAACAATCGGCAGGAAATCCAAACAGCTTTTCAAATCCGATTAGACTACAAGTAACGATAAATCTAAATAGCTTGTTATGGCTGATTAGATGATTTGATAAAGGTAAATTTTTCCCAAAAAGACAATACGCAACAAGATCGAAGAAAACTAAATCTGGGTTGATGTGCAACTTAAGTAAATAAAAAGTATATGCGTATTATTTGATTGGTTGTTGTTGGATTAGACTCGCCTAGTCCATTTTATAGTGTGTAGGTCAATCGTATCCTTCTCCGATGCGTCGCCAATTATGATTTGTATTTGCTTTAATCTCCTGCAGATAGAATTGATATCGATTATTATTCAAATGTTACCTCAACTTACCCTTTTCAGCCGATATTGACCGAAAATATCTAACTTCATTTTCTGCCTAAAAATCGGTCATGCATTGTCAAATCTTGATGCTAACATATGCCACTCCTATTTTTGGGAGATAACATATTATCTTCCAAAAATCATCCTCATTGGCTTAACCACAATTGGCTTAATCATATTATCTTCACTGCTGCCCTTGGTAACTGATCTCTTAATCACGCCACGATTCTTTAAAACGCACTATTTTCACCATAACTATAGCCGCCGCTTTGGAAAATTTTCCCATCTTTTACTGTTCCTTTTACCCCTATAAATATGGGGCACATCCTCATGTCATTTTCACGCATAAGCTCTCAATTCTCCTGCGCACAAGCTCTCGATTCTACTGCCATTGACTTCACTCTCAATTTCAAACTTCAAGTTCCAACTTAGCAGCTTCCATCGGCTTTTTCGTTTCTCCCAATCTGCTCAGAGAACCAAAGACCCTCATTCCAATTCTCGACAGTAGTGAGCAATTTTACCTAGGTCCCGTAAGAAATCTTGATCCATCAATTATTATAGATCAAGGAATTCCCTGCATTCCTCTATCGGCTCTCAAGTATAATATAGAAGGGTGGAGCAAAAGTTTTAGGGTTTGGCCGGATGCATTGAAGGGGTGGAGAAATTGGTACAATCGGCTAGCAACTCAAAAATTACCTTAGTGGGAACAGATGTTGATAGCCGAGTGCCTTCGTTTATCCCTAGTTGATCCAGAGGCCAACGAGTCCTTAGTGGCCATAGCCTGTTATTTTTAGTCAGACACCTTCAACGCCTTTATGTTTAATATAGATCCCATTGGCCCAACACTACTAGATATAGCCTAACTTTGCTGCCTGAGACTAGATAGTGATCAAGTATCAATTTTCAGTGCTAAGCCACAATACAAATTAATCCACTCAAGGGAGAAGGATGGAGTAAATATATAAGTAACAACAATGGAATCGGTTCAGTATTCGATGAAGAACATGTAGCCTTTCTAAATAGGTGGCTTGACCGATTTCTCTTTTGCGGTGCTTCTCTTGGACCAACACAAGTACACCAAGTCCTTGCCGAATAGACAGTAAAAGGTCATCGGCTAGCTTTAGGGAAAATATTCCTTGGTGTAGTCTATTAGATGATGCACGTCATCTACAGTCGGCTCTTTACAGGGATTGGTCATACACTGTCGGCAATGTGCGTGGCCCATTATATTTTATCCAAACATAGCTTTATTGTACATTTAGCTAATCCTCTAAGGTTGACTCGATTGAAGTGACTCCCTTTCCTCGAGAAGAAACCACAAAGGAGCAAGAAGTAGAATTCAAAATAGCCGATCTTACAGTGATAATTTTATCCTTGTGCTCATGCACACAACCCAAACTCGCACCTATCGGAGCAAGAAAGTTCTTAGCCTTCTTTTTTCAACTCGATCAAGATGATTTCAATCGGCATGACTTTTTAGTTATACGAGAGCCAGCTATTTTCCCTGTCCATCATTTCTTCACTTGGTAGCCAATAGTGATGATATGCTCAAAGAAACCCTCAATTTGTACACAATTTTTATTTCCCAAAATGTACTGTTTGTTGGCTTACATACAAAAAATCGGACTTGTCAACCATTCGATGAGTTGTACCAACCTTGTCAGTCTTAAACGCTCGATCTATTATCAGCTGATTCTCCTAGCGACAATATTTGATGTTTGTAATGGGACTAGTCCTGAAACAATATTTTGAATGTTGTATAAGATATCTATAATCGGCTATTTAACTGATTATTATATATGCCTTACTCTTTTGTTTCCTTTTATGCCAAGTATTATTATTATCATCGGCTATAATGTTTGGTCACCAAATTTCATAGCCATAATTAACTACAATAAGTTAATTTGACTTCCCAAACCCAATAGTCACCTATAGCCGATTAGGATCCCACCCAAACACTTTAGTGATATTGTTTCAAGTATTTGCCATTAATTGCCGTAGGATGTGTCAATCCCTCCAATGTTTTCAAAATATAAGAATTACCATCCAAAAGCTGATGAACCTTGTATGACCCTTCTCAAGTTGGAGGCTATTTGCCAAATCGATTATCTCTAGAGTCGACAAGCAGTATAGTTTTCCAAACGAGATCGGTTTCACAAATGACTTAGGCATCACCTTTTTATTGTAAGCCATTGCTACTCTTACCTTATTCTTCTCAAGGCGATCTAACATATGTAGGCGTAATTCTGCTAAGTCATCTAAATTAGCGGTCATCAAATCCTTATAGTCCTAAGCCGACAGTCCATTTTGTCTGGCTATTCTTATTGAGTCTATGTTAATTTCTAAGGGCAACACAATTTTTTGTCCAGAAATCAATTGATAAGGCAACAACTTTGTTGCACCATGGAAAGCAATTTGATAGGCCCATAAAAATTACTATAATGTCACATGCCAATTCCTTGGTTTTTTCCTCAATTTTTCTTTTGATTAGCTTTACCAACATTTTATTTGATAGTTCGGCTTGACCTTTAGCTTCAGCATAATAAGGGGATGAATTCAACAATTTTATACCTAGACTTCTAACAAAACCCTAAACTCATTGGCCATAAATATAGTGCCCTCATTAGATGTAATTGTTTGAGGAATTACAAAACGACGGACAATATGTTCTGTAACAAAGTTGATGGCTTCAATAGTTGTAACCATCTTGAGAGGTATCACTTCAACCTATTTAGAAAAATAACCAATTACAACTAGAATACACTTATGGTCTTTATTTGACACAAAAAATATTTGTCCAATCACATCTATTCCCTATCCTCTAAACGACCAAGGCTTAATAATTGGGTGCAAGGCCGATGCTAGATCCAAAGATCCAATGGCATATTGCCAAATTTCTAACAAGTTTAGCACCCCTTGTAATATTTGAAGCAATCCTCTAATATTGTTGGCTAGAAATATCTACTCCACCTTAGTAGCCATTTCATCTTATGAGCCAATTAGTGAGTTCCACAAATATCTTTATGCACCTCACCCATTGCCACTTTCGATAATAGCAATAAACCCTCTAATATTCGATAATAGAGTACATTATCGAGCAAGACATACTTTAAGGCATGTCTCTTAATTTTTCGATCGATGGGCTTTGAAGAATCAATCAAATAATCATTTATTTTTGCCCTCCAATCGTCTGCGGTGATGCACATGATCATTTTTTCTATCGGCTCACACTCTTCTAATCGGACATAAACTTTATAGCCCGATGCTTGTTGAGCTAACAAATTATCCTTGCCATTCATCACACATGGAATATGGCAAATCGAAAAAGATGTAAATGAGCTGATTACATTTAGGTACTGCTCTAAATATTTGACTAAAACTTCATCATAGTGGTTATATTCTCCCTTAATTTGTTAAACCACCAACAAAGAAACACCATAAGCCTCAATACATTCAACTCCGATATTATCAAGCAATTGTAGGCCTTTGAGTAACACTTCATACTCTGCTTGATATTTAGAGCATTTGCAATTTAGCCTTAACGCAAATTCAAAACTATATCCGTTTGGTGAAATTATCACCACACCGATACCAACACCTTCTCGGCATATTGAACCATCAAAAAATAATTACCATGGGGCAACAAATAGTATAATAGCATTCATATCACTTATGTGTCCTATTACAAAATTGACAATCGTCTGACCTTTAATGACTTTAACTAATTCATTTGTTAAGTCGAACTTGATGAGCGTATATGCCAGCTCTTATTGTCACCTCTTCGGCCAATATATATAATCTAAATGGGACACCCTTCCTAGGTGTAGCCAAAACTGGAGGTTTGGACGAATACTCCTTAATGCTCTCAAAAGTTTTCTGTAGATTGGCTCCTAGACAAACTCTTGATTTTCCTTTAATTTCAGCAATGGGGTGAAATACTAATTCAGCCAAACAAATTTGAAATAAAACGCCATAAATAATCTTGCCAATCAACTTCTTTAAATCTTTCTCATAGGCCGACGGCTAAGAGTTGGCTATAACTTTGACCCTTTCTTGATTAACCTTAATTTCACTTTCATTGATCATAAAGCCTAAGAACTATCTAGCTGATACATCAAAAACACATTTCTATGGACTCATTTTCAACCAGTGTGCCGTTGTCCTTTTTAATACTGTTTCCAAATCGGTCAAATGCTACAAATCTTTCTTAGATTTCACAACAACATCACCGATGTAAATTTTCACAATATGACCTATTAAATCATGAAAGATTAAATTCATAACACGTTGGTATGTTGTACCAGTATTTTTCAAGCTGAATGTCATTACCACCCATTCAAACAAGCTTAGGGCACCAGGGCAGCTGAAAGCTGTTTTAGGGATATCGGCTTCTGCCATTAATATTTGGTTGTATCCGAAATACCATCAAGAAAGCTAATAATCTTATTCCCCGATGTAGCAACGATGAGCATATCGACTATAGGCATCGGATACTCATTTTTAGGTGTGGCTTTATTCAAATCTCTAAAATCAACACACACTCCGAGTTTACCATTTTTCTTCATAACAGAATGATATCGAAAACCCACTCAGTATATCGATAGGGTTTGATAAACTTAGCCACTAATAATCGCTCAATCTCTTCTTTTATAGGATTATATAAGGCTATATTAAATCATCTATGAGACTATTTATACGGTAGATAACCTAGTTTTATATGCAACTAATGTTCTACAAGTTGTCGACTAGGTATTTTATGATACTCCCAAGCAAAACAATATTTATAATTTATCAAAGGCAACATATCCTGTGCACACAACGCTTCCTGTGTACACACCATGCACACTAACTAATAAAAGTCATGAAAAATTTTGAAAAAAATTGTAGATATACTTCATAGATTACTCTACCTATGTATGAAGTTTCAACATCCAATTCATTATATATAGAGAGTTAAAAAAAGAGAAAATTCTGACAAGTTTAAACTTATCAGAATTCTCTTTTTTTAACTCTCGATATATAATGAATTTGAACCTACAATTTTATACATAAGTAGAATAATCTATGAAGTACATATAAAAAAATTTTCAGAATTTTTCATGGCTTTTATTAGTTGGTATGCACGGTGTATATGGGAAGCCCAGTGTGCACAGGATATGTTGCCTTTATCAAAAGCTTTACCAACTTTTTTATAATCTACTATTAATTTTGAACTAACAAAATTTGGTCTTTTTCTATCACCATTACCTATATCAACTTCATCCAGTAAATTAGTCGACATGAAACCTTGGCCAAATTTCTCAACTTTTTGAGAGTCTTCAATGGCCATGAAGCTATCTATTGCTTGCTGATAGCTTCGCATTTACCTTGTAAAGCCTTTCTTAGCAATTTAGACTCTATTGGTGTAAAATTTCGCCTGTCCGATCAAATGTGTTTGGCCTTATATTGATCGAAATAAGCTCTATTTTGTTGATGCAGATGAAATCACAATCGTCCAAGGTTTTACCGATACGCACTCAGCCTCGTCATATTGCCAATTCGTGTATGAACTGGTCATGGCCATGTCAGCGATGTGTCAGCTTGGACCACTTCAACTTTATCCCCGTTCTATTGAACGAGCATTTGATGCATGGTCGACAAGATGTAGAAGTTGGCGCGAATCTAATTTTGCCCTAACAGAACACCATAATTTCCTTTAGCATCAACCACAAAAAAGGCAACCAGTAATATTTTATCGTCAACTGTTAGCTCTATCACTATGACCCTCTTTCTCTCTGTAGGATCGCCTGTGTAGTCACTTAAAACCATGTTAGTTTTAATAAGATATTCATCGGACTTACCCAACTTTTTGCATATAGTGTATGACATCAGGTTGACGGTTGCGCCTCCATCAACCAGCATCCTTGATATCAGCTTACCATTAATATGACTTTTAAATATAATGGCTTCAGATATTGATAATCATCTTGTGGTTTTTCAAAAATTACATCTTGAGTCCCAAAGCACAACTGGACAAATGTTTCTTTGGTTGAAACAATACTTAATTTAAACTTGACCGGCAAAGTGAACACCATGTTGATATCCATTGGAGGTGGAGAGTCATCTCAAATCATGGGCGAATCCAAATCATTGGTCGAGTCAAATTTCTCCCTAACCGGTTCTTTTTTCCTCCACTCCTTTTTAGCGATTTTCATCGACTAAAGCTCGTTAAAAGCTTCATCCTTTTATTTTACCTACTCGGTCTTCCTCATTTCTTGGGACCTTAACCTCTGGAGTCATCCTCGTTGGGATCGGCTAAGCTCTGGGGGACACTATCTAGGCTTTGGTCCGATCGGCTCATGTATTTTGCTCGCCAAATCATCCTTAGCCATAGAACTTGACCCTTCATCCAACCGCATTTGCTTCTGGATCAACCTAGAAATCCTTTAATGGACCGATGCCTTATCGATTTGTACATCATGACCCTACATTAGCTTAGATATTCTGTCTTTAGTCGATCATCATCGCCAGTCATCTTGGCATAGATAATGTTCTATTGATAAGAGTATGGTAACGGCAAAGCTGACCCTCTTTCCTAACAGAACTACCAAAAAGGGCACCATTGCTGAGCTTTTTCAAGGTTGTTAGGCCAATAAATACTATCTAGCCATTGTGCAAGATTAAGCGGACTCTTGTTTCTCCTTTTATATTTTTTCAATAGCTTGAAAAAAAATGGTTTTAGCTTGTGAATCGGCTTTTACGGTGGTGACGCTCTCTCATCCTTGTATCACTTACCGATCTGCAAGTCTTCCTTTGGTTTAATGGTCCTTGAAATTTTTCTTTCATAATTAGTTTCTATTTGAAGTGAGCCGACCGTGATTTTTAGGGCCTCCCTGCCACTAGAACTTGACTGAATGTCAATATAACATGCAACTCTTGACCCTATGTCTTGTGTCAGCTCTTTTGTCTTTCTAGAACAGTGAACCATGGTCGGCAAACACAGCAAATTGTCAGCGAACACAACAAATTGGGCCAATGTTTGGGTTCAAGAGGTTTGAGACATGCCAGCCAATTTGATCCTGTAATCGATAAGATATATTGAAATAATACTCAAAACTGATTTAATGTAACAATCGGTAGGAAATCCAAATAGCTTTTCAAAGCCGATTAAACTGTAAGTAACAATAAATCTAAACAGGTTGTTACAGTTGATTAGATGATTTGATAAAAGTAAATTTTTCCGAAAAAAGATACGCAACAAGATCGGAGAAACCAAACCTGGATAATTGGTGTAATCGAAGATGACCAAAATCGGCGATGTGCAACTTTATTGATGAAGAATAAATTATAATATCTAAATTACAAGAACTACAGTCGACAGGAAAGTAAATAAAAAGTAGATGCAAGTTGTTTGATTAGTTGTTGTCGGTTTCTTGACTCGTCTTTGATCCTTTTTATAGCGTATAGGTCGATTATATCCTTCTCCGATATGTCACCAATCATGATTCGTATCGACTTCAATCTCCTGCAGATAGAATTGATATCGGCTATTATTCCAATTTTACCTTCATTTACCTTTTTTAGCTGATATCACCAAAAATATCTAACATCATTTTCGGTCTAACCAATTAGTCGTACCTTATGAAATTTTGATGCTAACAACCTCCAAATCAAAAATCGACGAATAGATGACTCATCCATCCAGAAATCGGATATACATGCGTTAGCCTAGTTCGATCGAGATCTGTGGATTTAATGCCGTGCTGTCCCCACCGGACGCGCCAAGGCGGAGAAAATAACTCTCCATCTATTATCTTAACGTGTACATCCTCGGTTTATAAATATAAGACATATAGTTTAAATAGTTTTATTTAAAAATATAAAGCTTACATATAAATTTAATTTGATTTTTACTACTATACCTCTATTTATTCTCTCTTAACTATATACATTTATTCATTACCATCTATAAAAAAGACAATATTATCTCTCTAATCTTTCAAGACAATTAAATGGTGGTATATGTAAGTAATTTTCTTGTATCCTAACTTTCTCAATTTCATCACAATCTTAATTTTTATATAAAGTTAAAATATGTCTTATATTTCTGAACGAAGAAAATATGATGAATTAGCAAATGGCAACGATCAAATCAATGCAAATGACAATTGACCAGATATGAATCGAAGATGTTCTTGTAGGGTTAACTGGCATGTTTTCTCGATCAACTGCCATCCAAGAAAGCATGAACAAGAAAGCATGAACTGTGTGTAATACGTACACCTCCCAGCTGGCACATGGGTACAGTACAATGCATCTGGATTAATTGATGTGTGCAACTAGCCGTCTTGCACATGGAGGGTCACCCATGTCGTATGCATGCATGTCTTGACCTTCTGTCCTTTGATCCAACTAGTTATACGAAATGGTACGTAATCTCATGGCAGCCAACAACTCTGAATTAAGGATCTGTTTGATAGAGCTCTAGATCCCAGTTTTACTTGAGATCTAAAACTTATAGACTAAATAAAATAAATTAAATTTATATTTTTAATCTAAAATGTAAACAAGATGATCTATCTAAACACTCTTAATGTACTTACAGCTCCAACTCTACGGATCTGATAGAGCTAGAAATATCCAGCTCCACTAAATCCACTAGATCTAATAAAACTAGAACCCTACCAAACACATCCTAAAATTAAGAATAAGCTACCAAACCTAACTTCTTCGCCAGCAGATCAGCTGCTTCTAGCCACAAATCGCTCTTCGATAAGCAGCAGCCCATCCTCCTAAACTGTGTCATAATTTGATTCTTCTTCTATAGGAACGTGCCGTGATCGATTCGGTGGCACGTCACATTTGTCAATTGTCATGATATGATCTGCAGATCGATTGATCGATCCAGGATTGGTTCATTTTCTTCCTGAATAACCAGCCACACACTGGCCGCCGTGGGCCATGGCTCTGTGCCTAACCAAGCTAATCATTTCGCTTGCTAACGATCTTTTGTGGCGGCCACATCCGTGTGGTCCACCGCCTCACTATCTGCAGATGCTACACGTGACCGAACCGCTCCTGCAAGCCTAGGCATGATCGAACAAGTTTACCCTAGACAATGGATATACTCTTCCCGTCACAAATAGTTAGTGTTTTGAGGGTGTGTTAGGCAGAGTTCCCAGCCTCAGCTTCTAAAGCTCAGAAGCTCTACTAAGAGTGTGTTTAGCATAGATTGAGCTTCCCTAGATTCATGAATCTGGTGAAGCTAAAAATTCTAGCTTCACCAGATTCAAGTTCAAGTCATGAAGTATATTAAGGCCCGTTTGGTAGAGCTTCCTCTCGATTCTCGATTCTCTCGAGAGAAGTGATTCTCTAACTAATCCATAGGATAAACTCTATGGAGAAACCGACTTTTGTTGGGAGTGAATCAGAGAAGCAGCTTTTTTCACTCCCAAATTTCTAGTTCATTTCAGAGAATCACTTCACTGAATCACCCCGAGCGATTATCGAAATCGCTGTTTGGCAGAGCTCCACAGATTCACACCGCAGAAGCTAGGAGCAGAGCTCTGCCAAACAGGGCCTAAGAGTGTTTAGTTAGATCATCTTGTTTACATTTTAGACCAAAAATATAAACTTAATTTACTTTATTTTAACCTACAAGTTTCAGATTTCAGGTGAAACTAGAATCTAGAGCTCTACCAAACAGGCCCTAAATAAGAAAAAATCAACCAGCTTCACATAGGAATTTGAGGAAGTGATTCGTGTTTTTTGACTTGCAGCCTGGGAACCCAAAAAACCTGCTCCCCACCTGATTCACAATCTCCCAGTTATGAACCTCTCCACCAAGTTCATAACTATTTCTCAGACAGGAATCACTTCCATCAGAGAATCGATTCCATAGAGAATCAGAAGTTGGAGCTGGAGAATCAGGATCTGGAGTTCTGCCAAATAGGCCCTGAATATAGGTAGCAAACTTTTGAAACTTTGAGTGTCAATATCTTTTCAAATATTTAAATTGGGTACATAAAAATCATATGCATAGATTTGTCTCGAAAACTACTTTTATAATGTTATAATTTTATTGGGTTTTATAAATATATTATATAAGAAATTAGTGGTCAAAGGTGTATATTGGTGAAGGACATAAAATAATGATCAGAGGGGGTAAATAATCAATAACAAATTTTTCCCCTAAAAGAATTATCCAAAACCTCACCTCATCAAAAAAGAACGCAGAATTAATTTTCAAAGGAAATCAACCCCTGTCGGTACTATCCCAATACTACCGGGTGAACAATACTTGGAACTACCGTAAGCAAAAGTCTGATACTACTGAATAAACAGTAAAACCAACATGACATTAAAACCAAGAATCAGTGTAGCTTTTGATCGGCTAATTTATACCCCGTGAAACTTTACACGCACCTTCCTATGGATGTCAAAAACCTATTCCAACCATCAATTTCAAAGATTGATGCCAAAGTTTTGACCTTTTCAAATTTAGAGAAGGTTGCAACAAACCCGGTCAAAGTCAAAAACTTCACTCTGAGCTTGCTCGTGGGGATTTGATGGTCAAGATGTTCTTAGATGATCTCCCACATGTCACAGCAAGCAAGAACACTAAAGAAATGCCCCTCAAACGTGTAAAAACAAAATTACTAATTCTTCCTTCTTAAGCTAAAAATCGGTTTCTTAATAAAACTTTGATGATCAAGTTGAAATTTGCCTAGATGATTGAGATATGATCTGTAGAAGATTATTCTATCAATCATTCATCCTTAGTAACACAAGATCAAAAAAGAAGGAAACCAAATAGAGAAACTAAAAATCAAAAAGGAAGAGGATTAAAACAAAAGTAAGATCTTGAGCACGAATTTGATTTCTATTTTAGATGTGAAGGATGATTACAAAGCCTCTCTAAAAAGGAAAAATTCTCAAGGTGCACCCACACATAATACTCTCAAAGATCTTGTTTTAATTCTTAACCTAGAGTCTTACCTCCCTCTACATCACTCAAGCCCTTATATAGAGGAGGCAAAACTAACCTAGTTACACAAGTAGATATCATCCACAATCACATGGGTTGACCCGATAACCTAACACATAACGGATTTTACACACTCACAAGTACGTTTCTCAAAGCGGCCTTCACATGACCCTAAAAACAGCTCACAAGCCTAAATTCGCGTCCATCTCTACTTTGGCTTGACTTAAACCAGATAGGTCACCACTGCGTTTTCCAACTGTCTTAATCCTCGGTAATGGATAAATTACCAATTTGCCCCTCAACCGGTCCTTTCCTTCGACTCAAAGCATCGTTCATGCTTCATCACCTTCCATGTGGCCCTAATAACTTACCATCAAGCCTCTTACACGTCCAGAATCTTCCAAACTGTCCTCGCTTATAAACGGGTCTAAGTCACTTGACACGCCACATGTTCTCATCCGCCATTATGCTCTGGCTTCCTTGACGTACTGTTCTAGACCTCAGCTCCTCCCTAAACCTAGTCCCGGTCCACCTTGCTGTTGCTCGCTATGTCTATCTCCAGTAGCTCATTCTTCCACTTCTTGTCTTCCAGGCTTGCAGCCACTTCCCTGCCTCAGTTATTTTCCAGTGTCAATTGACCATCTGGACCTCAGCTCTCCTAGCCTAGTCTCGGTCTCCTCTACCTCACCATGACCTAACTCTAAAGTCATGCAACCAACATAGATAAGCAAACCGTCACGTAGTAATGTTCATCAAGATATGCAATATCCATTACATAATCAAAATAAAATTTAAAACTCGTAGAAAAGTCGGCACTACCACCCCTCGGGCCGGTAGTACCGCCCTTGTACTACCACCACATTGAGGTTGGTAGTACGCCCTACTTGAACCTAAAATGCATTCTCTAGAATATAACTACTGTCAACTAGAGGCCGATAGTACCGCCCCCACGGTTGGTAGTACCGCCCTTGACACAACCTAGAGAATCACCTCTCTATAAAATAACTATCTCTATTATGAGGCCGGTAGTACCGTACCCCGATACTACCACACTTAACACATCGATAGTACCATCCACAAATCAAATTGCTTCAAATACAAGTAAACTCATTTCAAACTCAAACCTGAGAACCACAAGCTCACACACAGTCAATTACTCATCGCAAATATGAGTAGACGGCCACTACATGGTCTCTCAATTGGAGACTGTGTTGATATTCAAAACAACAACTATTTGTTACCGGAAGGAGTATGTACTAATACATGGACCACGCCATAACAAATCTCGTGTCCTGTGATTAATAAATATGTTTTTGCAATGAATTTGTAAATGTAAGAGGAAAGAAAAATATCTAAATCCATTTTTTTATTTTGCGATAGACTACAAAAGCATTGCATGCACAAAGAAATGACAATAAGATCATGTACGGAACCAAACTAAACTTCGGGAATAAAGCTATGATCATTGATGCATGGCTACTATAAAGATATCGAGCTTAATGATCGATAGATATGATACACAGTTACGTCAAATTGTAATTTTTCCCTGGCATGCGACTTCCTAGATTCATTTTTCTCATGCATCAAAGTATATTTGACCTATTTGTGCACCAAACTATATCAAGTACTGAAAGTCTGAACTATATATTGGACTACTCGCAAATATAAACAGTGCCTATCTGATAATATGCATTGATGCATAACTTTGATGAACACGGATATTATAGTGGAAATAGCCAATTTAACTTCA
Organism: Guadua angustifolia; assembly: GCA_036346375.1. NCBI lineage: Eukaryota > Viridiplantae > Streptophyta > Magnoliopsida > Poales > Poaceae > Guadua > Guadua angustifolia. The sequence goes on from CM070515.1 coordinate 27,510,397, forward strand.
CATTTACGTAATGTTATTTAACGAAAGTGATTGCCACCATACACTCATGCGGTCATGCCCTCAGCATCTCACAACAGCAACATTCAAATGTGAAAGGCATGCAGCACACACGCTATTACGTACAGAAGCCCGGTCATGCCCTCAGCGTCTCACAACAGCAACATTCAAATGTGAAAGGCATGCAGCACACACGCTATTACAGAAGCCTAGGAAATAAAATACATGGGAACACGCGCCAGTGCAGAAGCCCAGGAAGCCAAATACAAGACACAATATATCACTTCAAAAATGTGTTCCCTCAGACACAGAAAAATAAATAAATAAAAAATATAAACTTGATAACTAGGATTCAAGTGTTCAAGGCGGTGTTGCGGGGAAGAGAGGTGGCGCTGCGGAGAGGGAGAGTAGATGGCAGCGGTGCAGGTGAAGAGGAAGCGACAGAGCTGGGAAGAGGAGTGGCGATGTTCGAGGGAAGGAAGACACGGGAGGAGTTAGGAGGTTTGGATCTAGGCCAAGAGCATGATAGGAGAAGAGAGGAGAGCGCGTTCGCTCCCACTCGCGATCAGATGGCCTAGGATGGCTACCTCTTCTGTCCAACGGCCATGAACACTAGGATAGCACAATCCGACGGCTGAGGAATAGAGGGTGACGTGGCCCAATCAATTAGCACGAATCCCATGCAATGGTGTTTCACGTAATAATGGATTAATTTGTCTTGTTGAAGGTATTACAATATAAATGATTACTTTGATCTATATATGAAGGGGGCTAATGTCAATTCATCATGAGATTGCACGTTTTCTCTTGAAATTAATTGCTGTTGATATATGCTAGGGATCGACATGATTGCCCGCACCATGTTTTTTCTACAAGCAAATCGATCTATATATTAATGGCTATAAAGCCCCACCGTGATCTTAGTCGTCACTAATTAAAGACTAGATGTGACATCACAATCAATTGTTTCTTCAAAAATAGCTTTAGATGTCCATATACCAAGTGTGATCCATAATCAAGAAGTAATAGGATTTGCTATGCCTCTATTGTGTAACATTACTCAACATGGGCGAATCACCTGGGGCTTCATTAGGTTCAAGCCTATTCTCCACATTGGCGTTGGTACCCTCTCTCCGCCCAGTGGCCATGTCCGCCCAGTGGCCATGGCCTTGGGTGTTTCATCAGGTTCAAGCCTACTCTCCACATTAGCACTGGTACCCTCTCTCCGTCCAGAGGTCATGGCCTCGAGTCCTCATCCTCTCTTCCGTTGATTGCTCAAGAATGAAACAGAGTGGAAGAGAAGATAGAGGATGAAGAAGGGAGGAGAAGGTGGACCATTGGCCCTTTGCCTAAGCCCATAAGGCCCAACTATAGCCTAACATCTGGATCCAATCCATCTTGCCCCCATGTTCCCCAATTCATCAATCGATCGAAGAGAGAGTGAGAGAAGAGGCGAGAGCACACCTGATTGAGCCACTAAGGAGTGACGAATTGAGGAAGAAACCCTAGGCCAATGGTGGCAGTAGCATAGCATGACGAGAAGCTTGGAGGGGAACCACTGGCGTTGTGCCGGGCCCAAGACAGCGAACACGAGGACACCGAGGAGCCTAGGTGGTGACGAGGAGTAAGGAAGAGGCGAGCCACTAAGCCAGGCCTAGGGCAATGGGTCAGGCACAAGGAGCCTAGGCAGTGGCCCGGGAGTAAGTAGGCATGATGAGCCAAGGGCTAGGGTGTGTGTGCGTAGAGAAATCTATGAAGTACATCTATAATTTTTTTCAGAATTTTTCGTAACTTTTGTTAGTTGGTGTGTACGGTGTGTACACGGAAAGTCTGTGTGCACAAGATACGTTGCCTATATATATATATATATATAACCTTTTCCGTACTCCCGGGAGTACATACTCCCACCTCTAATATACCACAAAATACTTGCTTTATACTCCTTTATCACTTTTGGTATACTCTAATAATAATTCTAAGATACTCTAATATGACATGATTGAAAAAATTTCATCAGAACCCTTTATTTTTTGCTACATGCCCTTTTCCATATGTAGAAGGGATATATAAACAAATATTGCTATAAAGGGTGAACTTTAATGAAATTTTCATGGGACCCACTTTAGAGTATCTTATAATTAGTATTAGAGTATACTCAAAAGGATAAAGAGGTATAACAACATCATTTAAATAGTATACTGAAGGTGGGAGTACGTACACCCAGGAGTATGGAATCATTTTCCTATATATATGTGTGTGTGTATGAAAAATATCTTCTCCTTGTGGGTGTAGTTACTCCCACATGTGATATACCATCTAAATGAACTTAAAATACTCCTTTATCACTTTGGATACACTCATACAATAATTATAAGATACTCCAATGTGAACTATATGAAAAATTGTAAGGGAGTCTATAGTTTTTAGCGTATTTTGTAAATACCATCATATATGCATATAAAAAGGAGTATATCCAAAAATTGTACATACCACCTAGATAGTCTTTTATACTCGTATACTATGTGTACATACCCTCTGTCGGTGTTTCGTACAACCGGCAAGTAAATTTGTAAGTATACGGGCCGTACGTTCCCTTTCGTTGAATGGTTAGACTAAGGGAGTCCAAGATGTATACTGGTTCGGGCCGAATATCCCTATGTCCAGTTCGTGGTGGTGGTTTTGTATTGCTCGGGGTGCAGTAGATTATACGGTGTTACAAGCGAGGGCGATGGGCTGGCCTAATGCGCCTCGCCCGAGTGGAATGGGTAAGAGCTATGTGCTTGTGAGCGTTCGGGGTGAATCGAACCGGATGCTCAAAGTGCGTGTGTGTTGATCCGATCGACGATCCCTCCTCGAGGGTCCCGCCTTTATATAGGCGGGGAGCAGTTACACGGAGTTTGGAAAGGAAAAAGTAGGGTATGCTACGCCCGGAGTCCTGGATTCGGTCCCGTGACTAACAGTTCCTTCTCGCCCCACGATGGGTTGGTAGACACAATGGGGTGTTCTGTCGGGAAGGGGCGACTCGCTCTCAAGGCCTCTGTCAGTGCCGACGCCAACAGGCCAGGTTCGTACCGCCTCTTAGATGGAGCGCTCTCCACTGTGAAAGACGGGCGAAGGGACGATCGCTGACTCAAAGGCTCCTCGCCATCTTGGGAAGGAGCCACCGCCCCAAAGATGGCCGCCGTGTCCACGGGCAAGTGATCACTTGGGGTCGACTGCCGACGTATGAGGTCGCCGAGTCGGCTCGCTTGGGCCCCGACCTAAGGTCAAGTCGAGACTCATGGGCGCCTGACCAGAGCCGGCTCGGGCCTGTGGGAGCACCCGACCGTGGTCGACCGAGGCTGTCGGGCTCGCAGAGCGCTTCGACCGAGGCCAGATCGGAGCGCCCCTGGCGGGCCTTGATCGAGGCCGAGGATCCTTCGTGGCCCAATGGGGCCTTCGTCCAGAGCTGGGCCCAAGACGGTCCATTTGGTGTTCCAGCCAATATTCAGTGATAATCCCATCTGTGAGGGACGAAGACTTTGGTAATACCCTCTCCAGCACTCTGCATCGCTGCCAATCTTGCCGCCATGTCCGTACGGCTGAGAGAGAAATGATCTTGAAATAGATGTGTACCTTACTGTGGGGTACCCCCCGGTATAAGTATTCGTCAGTAGCCCCCGGGATGTCCAAATGCCTCAGCGAGGTTCTGGTTTCCGAGTGCTCGTTTTACGTCGTAGCTGGACGCGGCCTTGGTCGGCAGGGATGCCCAGATGCCTCAGCGAGGTTCTAGTTTCCGGGTGCTCATTTTACGTCATAGCTAGACGCGGCCTTGGTCGGCTGGGAAGCCCAGATGCCTCTGCGAGGTTCTGGTTTTCGAGTGCTCGTTTTATATCGTAGCTGGATGTGTCTGTGAGGCTGGTTTTACGCCAGAGCTAGGCGGAGGGCATCCATCCCAAGTCCTCGTCAGGCGAGGCTATCTGCGAGAGGAGTGGCCGCTGTCTGTCCCACGTTTACACCCCGTCCGCAGGTGTGGGCCTGGAGGGGGTGAGCGGACGCGTGTTTACCAAGCGTTGGTTTGAACACCGTGCTCGTGGAGCTACTAACGGGTTATCCGAGTGGGCCCTGGAGATCCCTCCCAAGGGGGATCCTTCCGAGCGGACGATCCCTGCGCCGGGTGTTTGACCCGCTGGGGCGACCCATAAGAAACCTTTCTTTACTCGATCCCGTATTGGACCCCGGGCCGTCCGCCGACCCGAAGCGCAGCTGGCTGCCACCCATCGATGGGTTCCGTGGGAGAGTGTGAAGTATGGTCTCGGACACGACTTAAGGCGATTGGGCCATCCGCCGACCCAACTGGAGACCCACTGGGGGTTCGCCTTGTCCTTACCCCTTGCTCAATTTTCATTGGCGAGCACAACCACTTGGTGGATAAGGCCTTTGAACTCGGCGCTTTTGCCACCTCGAGGTCAGGTGACCCTGGGTTTTTTTATACTGCTTTCGATCCAATGGCCCAACCCAATGGCCGAGATCGAGAGGTTGCGGGCGTGTCGCCCGAGCGATCATCTGGCGCCTCGCTTATTCAATGCGCGGAGGCAATTAATTGTGAAACGAAATGATTGGGAACCGATGCATCTCACCAGCGGCCTAGCGTGGCGCTCAGATGGGACGCGCGACGCTTCATCCGAGATGGTGTCCCTTCAACTGGCGTCTGCTCGGCTGGTGCCTGTTGGGCGCCTATAAACTTGGCGTGGGGGGCACTCGGGCGAATTCTTCGCATTTGCCTTCCCTGTCTCCTCGTCTCCCTACCTGAGAAAAGAGAGCCAAAAGAGCCAGAGAGTTCGTCATCTTTCCTCTTCTCCCACTTTTTCGCGGTTCGCACCCCTAGAGATGTCGTGGCCTGAGTGTTCCGCCCAGTCCAGCCGCGCGCAAGGCTAGGAGAAGAAGGGGTTCCTCCCCCCGCAAGAAGCCTCGCGGTGGAGGGTTCCGACGGGAGTCACGTCCCCACTCCCGCGGGCTGCTACATCATTATAAGGCCGAGGTGCACCAGCTCAACCCTAATGAGGTACTCCACATCGCGGCCTTCATCACGCTGTGCGAGGCGTTCTTGGGGATTGATCCCCACTGGGCACTCTGGAAGCACTTCTTTCATGCCCGGCCGAGGAAGGATCAGTCGGCGGATACTCTGGCGCATGGGTGGCGTGGCCTCCAATTGCGCCTAGCCACAGAGCTGATTACATCGACTTGAAGTCGCCATCGCCGATTCGGGGTGGCAACGAAGTGCATCTAGGCCCCTAATTGTGTTTTGATTATTAATGACAAACGATTAAGGGACTAATGGCTTAAATGAGTTTACAAGGGTGATAGTCCCAAAAGAAGCGATCTACGGACGTTGTTGACCTCAAAAGTGAAAAGATGAACGGCGTCGACTTAGCGAGATCTTTTATTTTATTGAGTCGATAGGATTGCCGCTACTATCAAGAGGATGAGAGTAGGTGCCCTAGAAATGATCTCTCGTGCTCGGAAGAATATCTTTTGCAAAACAAGTTTTGAAAGTCTCTAAGCACGCCACTCACTTCTTGCTCATTTTTAGTCTTGATAACATCGGAATGTCCGATATGGATATCTGACAATCCGATGGTATCGGATTCTCCTGTGAGTGTTTTGTTGCCTTTGGAACTCTCGAAAAAGTCGGATCGTCTGATGGTTGATATCGGATCGTCCGATGTTGTTTGGAAAATTTTCTAAGTCTTTAAACTTGATCTTCGAAACATCTAATGTCCGATGGTGGATATCTGATAGTCCGATGGGATCTGAATTTTTTTCTAAGTCCTTGGACCGAACTCTCTGAATTATCTAATGTCCGATGTTTGATATCGGATAGTCCGATATACACTTAGAATTTTACAAAGTTGCCGAGTTCGTTGAAAACTCTTCGAATCATCGGAACATCCGATCCGTGAAATCGGATAGTCCGATGTGTGTTTTTTTCTCAGAAAATTTTGAATTTTGGAGTGGAATCGATCCGAGATTTGCACCGACGGATAGTCCGATGTCCCACATCGATAGTCCGATGTGGGGTCCGACACGGCGTAACGGCTTTTTTGTGTCTTGGCTATATATACTCCACCCACTCCCTCATTTATGACCTACCTACCAGTGTACTAAGCTTTAACTCTCTTATTGCTACTTTCTTGCTCTCTCTCTTGAGTTCATCCTTGAGAAATTTGTTGAGAGATTGGAGCAAGTGATTTCTAGTGCCTTGTTGCAAACCGTGAAAGTTCTTTTTGAGCACTAGGGTGATTTTCAAGAGTGGGTCTACACTCCATTTATTACTCTTGGAGATTGAGGTCTCCTAGACGGCTAGGAGTCACCGTGAGCTCCCAATCTATGTGTGGAAGCACGAGTTTGTGAAGGTTCGAATCCACCTCCGCAAGGGAAGGGTTCAAGCAAAAGTAGGTGAGTGCTTTGTGCAACACCTAGAGGAGTAGGGTTGAAAGAAACCCCGGCTTTGTGCCGCCTCAACGGAGACGAGGATCTCCTCAAAGATCCGAACTCGGGAAAATTGCTGCATCTCTTTGGTTTGTAAGTCTTCTATTTGTCCCTTTTTATGCTTGGCTAAATCTTTGGGGATTCAAGTATTCGTAGCTACTTGTAGTAGATATTAGTGTGATCTTATACTCTGAGTTGCCTTAGCTCTAGAACTTTATTTGATAGCAATCTAGCCCTTCAAATTGCTCGATCTACTTTTTAGGTTTTCTCAAGCTCGATCGGATAGTCCGACATTCACATATCGGATAGTCCGATATATATCGGATAGTCCGATATCAAAGTCGGATATTTCGATTTTTCCGCTGCTAATTAGGTCTTAAATTTTATTTCGCCTATTTACCCCCCCTCTAGGCGACTTTATCGATCCTTCAATTGGTATCAGAGCCAAATCTCCTTAGTTTGGCTTAACCGCTGGAGAATCTAAGATGTCGGATACATAAGAATACCGCCCATGACCAAGACAAGGGCACGGGCTCCGTATTGAGGTTGCAATTCCATTTGATTATCGCTCCTGTGTCTCAAGCTCTTCCTCATATGTCTCCGTGTTCTCCTACCGAGCGCCTCATTTCGATGGCACTCACTATGCGGCATGGAAACATAAGATGAAGATGCACTTGAGATCGCTTCACCCTTCTATTTGGAAGATTGTGCAAACATGTTTCAAGCCTAATGATCCCGAGAATCTTACTCCCGAAGAAGATAAAGATCAACACTTCAATGATTTGGAGTCAATGCCTTATTCAACGCCTTGAGCAATTCCGAGTTCAACCGTGTCGATGGACTCGAGGAAGCAAAGGCTATTTGGGATAGACTCCTAGTCACTCATGAAGGAGTGTCAAGCGTCCGAGAATCAAGATAGAGCTCATTATTGGTGAGCTGCTTGCTCACCTCGAAGATGGTGAATCATACACTAAGATGTTTGATCACCGATGGTGCTTGTAAATCAAGCAAAAGGTCTTGGTGCAATCGATCTTTCCGACAAGGCCGTGGTGAAGATAATATCTTGAATCACTCCTACCAACCGCAACCTTTTTCGCTTGATCCGAGACCGCCTAACTTCGACACTTTGACACCTCATGATGTCATTGGCCTACCATGATGGACGAGATGATGGTGAAGGAAGCCGAGGTTGTAGAAGAACTCAAGTCGGCAAAAGGAAAGGCATTGCCCTCAAGGCCACAAGGTAGTCATGCCAAGCGGAAGAGAACTCAAGTGAAGATGAAGAGTCTAGTGGTCCGTTGACGAATGAGGATATGGCCCTATTTGTGCGAAGGTTCAACAAGTTCTTCAAGAAGAAGAATTTCAAACAAGGAGGTCATTCAAAGAACTATGGAAGAAAATCAAAGGGGAGACATTCCACAAGAAGATGCTATGAATGCGACGAAACCGGCCATTTCATTGCCAAGTGTCCGCATAAGGAGAACAAGGATGAGAAGTCGCACAAGAAGGACAAGTACCGGGGCAAGGACAAGGAGAAGAGCAAGAAGTATAAAGGCAAGGGCCGTGCCTACATTGGAAAGGAGTGGAACTCCGACACCGACTCCAACTCCGACTCCGACTCTGAGTCAAATTCCGACGAAGGAGGAATTGCCTCCGTCGCCATCGCCGTTCCCTCTACTCCGACAATGTCGAAGGGTCTCTTCGACAACTTAAGCGATGACGATGAAGTTGCTCCAATGTGCCTCATGGCGAAGGGGCACAAGGTATCTACACTTGTCTCCACTCCCTCTATTGCTAATGATTGCCTAGATGAGCACGATAGCGATAGTGATGATGAGGACATTAACACCGTGCTTAAGTCTATGAAAAATTTTGATATTCAAAAACTAAACTTGCTTCTAAAGGATATTGAAAGATTGGAGGAAGTTATAGAGCAAAAGGAAGCTACTCTCGAAGCTCAAGAGGATTTGCTCATCCTCGAAAAAGAGAAAAATCGTGAGCTAGAGAAGTGCTTGTCTTTTGAAAAGAAGAAAAATGTGGAATTGGTCAATAGCTCAAAAGTGACCAAGTCCGAGGTGGTTAGTCTTGAGATCACCAATGCTTCACTATTTGAGCAACTTGTTCAAGCAAACGATGCTTGCAAGGCTCTAGAGCTGAAGCTTGTTGATCTCTCGAATAGCTCCCTCACAATCATTAACAAAGACTCCAATAATTCACTACCCTCTACTAGCAATGGTTGTGCTAGATGCTTCAATATAGATGTTAATACTTGTGCTACTAACCTTGAGACTTTGCAAGTACTAGCTCATGAAAATGAGAAGCTCAAGGGAATGCTTGAAGATGGACTTCAAAAGTCCTATAAGGCTAGCAAGGATTAGAGGAATTCCTCAGAAGCGCCAAGGTAACCCCATGAAGCATGGGCTTGGGTATGTTCCACCCAAGGGCAAAGGAAGCCACATTGTGGTAGCTCCTTTGAGCAAGCCCATTCACTTCGTTAAGGAGGAAGCAAATGCTAAGTATAAGGCTCAATCTACCTTCTTTGCTTCATATGTGCTTAAGAGGACTAGCCTCGGTAGAGTAGTTGCACGTCATATTGGGGGTAAGCCCAAAAGTTCCCCTTATGTGCGATCTATTTGGGTCCTAAAATCACTCGTCACTAACGTATGGACCTAAACAAGTTTGGGTACCAAAGAGCAAAAACTAAATTTCATTTTGTAGGCCTACATCTCCGGTGGAACAAGTTGGATCTTGGATAGCGGATGTACGCACCACATGACCGGAGAAAGGGCAATGTTCGCACGTTTAGAAGCCAATGGATCAAATAGTGAGAGTATCATTTTTGGTGATAATGGAAAAGGTGAAGTGGTAGGTTTAGGTAAGATTCTAATTACAAATGATTTCCATATAAATAATGTTTTACTTGTTGAATCATTAAGCTACAATTTGTTGTCCGTCGCTCAATTATGTGAAGCGGGCTACAATTGCGTGTTTAGTGATAAGGGTGTGGATGTCATTAAGAGGGATGATGGTTCAATAGCCGTTAAGGGTCGTTTAAAGGGAAATCTCTATCTCATAGATTTTTCTATGGATAGAATTAACCTTGAAACTTGCTTAATGGCCAAATCGAGCATGGGTTGGCTTTGGCATCGCGGCTTGCCCATGTTGGTATGAGGAACCTTCATAAACTCATTAAGGGCAATCACATTCTCGGACTAACTAACATTGTGTTTGAGAAAGATAGGTGTGTAGCGATGTCAAGTCGGGAAACAAGTCGGAGCCTCTCACCCTGCCAAGAATGTGATGACCACCTCAAGGCCATTGGAGATGCTCCACATGGATTTATTCGGTCCAATCGCATACATAAGCATCGGAGGAAATAAGTACGGATTAGTTATTGTTGATGATTTTTCTCGCTTTGGGTGTTTTTCTTGCATGACAAAAGTGAAGCCCAAGGAAGCTTAAAGAAGTTCATGAGAAGAGCACAAAATGAATTTGAAGTAAAGATCAAGAAAATTTGAGTGACAATGGAACCGAATTCAAGAACACCGGTGTGGAGGAGTTTCTCGATGGAGAGGGCATCAAGCATGAGTTTTCGCCCTTATTCCCTCAAGTAATGGGGTAGCCGAACGGAAGAATCGAACTCTCATCGAGATGGTGCGCACAATGCTTGATGAGTACAAGATCTCCGACATCTTCTGGGCGGAGGCCATCAACACCGCGTGCCATAGCTCCAACCGCCTATACCTTCACAAGTTGTTAAAGAAGACTACAGACGAAGTTTTCTCACCGCAAGAAACCAAATGTCTCCTACTTTCAAGTCTTTGGTAGCAAATGCTATATCCTTAACAAAAAGGCTAAGTCCTCTAAATTTACTCCTAAAGTAGATGAGGGTTTCTTGCTTGGTTATGGGTCTAATGCTTACGCATACCGAGTTTTCAACAACACCACCGGTGTGGTTGAGATCTCGCGTGATGTAACATTTGATGAATCTAACGGCTCTCAAGTAGAGCAAGTTGATTGTACTGTGATTGACAGGGAAGAACCTCCATGTGAGGCGATCAAAAGGCTAGCAATTGGAGAAGTGGGGCCTCTTGAGCAAGAAGAAGCCCCAAGCACTCCAACTCGTGATGCACCGTTGGATGGTGCCCCATCTTCTTCAATGCAAGCACAAGATGGATCGACTACTGCCCAAGACGATGAGGACCCAATTCAAAAGTCAAATACAATGGTGCCTCATCCAAGGGTTCATCAAAGTGTTCAACAAGATCACCCGGTCGACAATATTCTTGGAGACATCAACAGGGGAGTATCCACTAGATCTCGTGTTGCTAATTTTTGTGAATTTTACTCCTTTGTGTCATCTCTTGAACCACTCAAGGTAGATGAAGCACTTCAAGATCAAGATTGGGTGATGGCAATGCAAGAGGAGTTGAATAACTTCGAGAGAAATCAAGTGTGGAAGCTTGTCGAAAGACCCAAGCAAAATGTAATTGGAACCAAATGGGTATTTCGAACAAGCAAGACGAGAATGGAATCGTGACTAGGAACAAAGCCCGTTGGTCGCTTCAAGGGTACACTCAAATCGAAGGTCCGGATTTCGATGAAACTTATGCTCCAAAGAGCTAGGCTTGAATCTATTAGAATATTACTTGCCTTTGCTACTCACCATGATTTTAAGTTGTACCAAATGGACGGAAAAGCGCCTTCCTAAATGGACCTCTCTTCGAGATTGTCTATGTTGAGCAACCGCCCGGCTTCGAAGACCCTAGTCATCCCGACCACGTCTACTTCCTACACAAGGCTCTTTATGGACTCAAGCAAGCACCAAGAGCGTGGTTCGAATGTCTTCGAGATTTCCTTCTCGGTCAAGGTTTTGTAGTCGGAAAGGCCGACCCTACTCTCTTTACTAAACATATTGACAATGATCTATTTGTTTGTCAAATTTATGTTGATGACATTATATTTGGATCTACTAATGAACACTTGTGCAAGGATTTTAGTAGGATCATGACCAAAAGGTTTGAAATGTCCATGATGGGCGAGTTGAAGTTCTTCCTGCTTTCAAGTCAAACAACTCAAGGAAGGAACCTTCATTTGCCAAACGAAGTACATTAAGGACATGCTCAAGAAGTTCGAATGGAGAACGCCAAGTTTATCAAGACGCCAATGCAAGCTAATCGGCATCGGACCTCGACAAAGAAGGTAAACCGTCGTCCAAAAGGTATATCGCTCGATGATCGGTTCCCTACTTTATCTTTGTGCATCTAGGCCCGATATTATGCTTAGTGTGTGCATGTGTGCAAGATTTCAAGCCGCTTCCTAAAGAATGTCACATGGTGGCCGTGAAGAGAATTCCGAGATATTTAGTGCACACCTCACTTCGGCTTTGGTATCCAAAAGGGTCATCTTTTGAATTAGTTGGATATTCCGATGGATTATGCCGATGTAAGGTGGATAGGAAGAGTACTTCGGGACATGCCAATTCCTAGGTAGATCACTTGTGTCTTGGTCCTCTAAGAAGCAAAATTCGTGAGTCTCTATCCACACCAAGGTCGAATATATTGTCACGGAGTTGTTGTGCCCAATTACTTTGGATAAGACAAACGCTAAATGATTATGGCCTAACCTATAACCATGTTCCACTTTTGTGTGACAATGAGAGCGCCATAAAAATTGCCAATAATCCCGTCCAACACTCCCAAGAAAGCATATCGATATTCGCCATCACTTCTTAAGAGACCATTCCACTAAAGGCTTATATCGAGATCCAACATGTGAGCACCAATGACCAATTAGCCGATATTTTCACCAAGCCTCTTGATGAAAAGAGATTCTCGCTAATTGAGAAGTGGGCTAAACATTTTAGATTCTCGAACTTGGCTTAAAAGATTGCATACTTAACATTATCTTGCTTGCTAGTTTCAACCAAAATGAATTTCAAAATCTTATTTTGTTCCTTTAAAATTGTTGGTTTTGGTTCTTGATTCGAGTCGAGCCACTTGTGATCATAGCTCCTATTGCTTCTATGTTCACGATCATAAGTGGGAGATGGCAAAAGTGTTCACAAGTCATATCCTCTCATTCCTTGAAACCATCTCTCTGGTGTCGAAAATTACACATATCGGACTTTCCGATTTTTGTATCGGACTATCCGATTTCTGTAGTTTTGCACCTATCGGACTATCCGATGTTGAATATCGGATTGTCCGATATCTGGGTGATCGCACACATCGGACTGTCCGATGTCCTTATCGGACTATCCGATGTGGGGGGGTTTAAAAGAAGCCCGAAGGGTTTCTCTCTATACTCGGTCATTTGTCTCCAAACTCATCAGATCCTCTTCCTCCCTGGCGATTTTGGTGTCCGGAGATCATCTTCCTCATTCCAAGGGTTTCCCACCGCGGATTTGATCTCTCTTGGTGGAGATCCTCTTCCTCATTCAATCCTCTCATCGGATTTGAACTCTAGGTAACCCTATCTTGTTTAGATCTAGGGTTTCTCATCTCCTGTGAAATTTTGTCAATCCTCTTCGCTAGATGTGTTATACTTATCCCTAGGATTGCTATCCACGAATTTGTTGCGAAATGCGTGGTCCTTCATCTAGAAATCTGCTCTTGCATTTTCCCGCAAATATCGGATTATCCGACTTTGGCATCGGACTGTCCGACCTTACCATCGGACAGTCCGACCCAAAATATCGGACTATCCGATATTTCCAGTAAAATTGCAAAAGGGGGCAATTTCTTTCCATTCCTTCAACCGTCAGATCATTTTTCTTTCTACATTCTCCATATCACATCCATGGCGCCATGACGACAAAGGGAGAAGTTGAAGAGGGCCCTTCACACGATGAGCATGGTCAATTCAAGAGGAAGACTCACCGATGGAAGAACCAAGGCATATTGGTCGAGGAAATCCTCCTGATACCTCATCTTCCGTGCTCCAAGGACGATGTGCTCATAGACGACCGCCTTGTTCCAAATCCTGCGGGGCAAATTAAAGAAGCAAGTTGTCACGCACCCTAGGCGTATGGGCATCACCATTTCGAAAGGCCGCAAGGAGATGCTCCTCCCGCCGCCCCTCCTCCTCCATCGTGCAAGGGCAAAGGATCATCTTCAAGTACTCCATCCGCCACGAGAAGGGTAAGGGTCCAAATTCAGGAAGAAGAAGAGGGCAACATTTCTTATCCTTTGATGTCCAAGCCATGTCGCCGCCCCGATCTTCGTGAGGGTCTGTGGTGAACTACAAAGGAAAGTTAGGATTGGTTGCTAAGGCTAGAGCGCCTAATCCTTATATCAATAGGAAAGCTTTCCCTCCGACAAGCGCTTCGACGCTTCTTCCAACAAGACTTTTATGAAACAGTGATTCTTCCTCGCAAGAATCCAATTGTCAATATGCAAAGGTGGATCGGGAGTATATGGAGTCTTGTGATGATCTCAGATTCGACGATGTCATTGAAGCTTGTGAAAGGCTTAGAATAAAAGGATTATGGGCATGAAGCAAGACCGAACACCGGTCATCGCCCAATTCTATGCCACTTCCACATCACCAATGACACCATGACATGGATGATCAAGGTGAGCAATACAGATGTCTGTGGGCGCTGGCACTCTTCCGGGGTTTAGAGCCAAGACGAATGGACAAAGATGATCTCGCAAAACAATCGCCTCCTTGTTTGCCGACAATTTGAATGATCTATATATTGAAGATTCTGCTTTTGAACCTGGCAACACCAAGAACTTGAAGCCCATGATTGCTGTCGCCAACAGACTTCTTCGCAAGACGATTGCTCCCAAGGAAGGTGACGCATCTCACATCTTGTCTTACACTCGCGACATCCTGCGCCGCATGCTACCCGATGGAAGACCCTTCATGGTGGCACTGTATCTTTGGAATGAAATTCACGCCAACTCTCTCGACCCAAAGCGCAGTTGTGGATTCGCTCCCTACATCATGAGGGTGATTATGGGTATTTCAAAGCTGAAATTTGAATGTGATACCAAGCACCTTGGGCTGCAGATTAGACCAATCAAAGTTGTTTGCTCCTCAAGCTCCTCCAACCACAGTCCTTCCAGATCTACTCGCCTCTGCTCACCGTTCCTGCGAGCCGCTTCTCACCATCTTCTTCCACCGACAAAATCCTCAAATACCTTGTCAAGATGGCGAAGAAGAACGCCAAGAGGCTCAAGTCCATCCAGCGTCATCTCAGTCTACCTTGCTCCAGTGGCAGCGAGGACTCCATCAAGGACCCCTACGACTACCTGCCAGATCGATCCCTCCGCATCGAGTCCGAGAGCGGGATGAAGAATGAGTCCGCCATCGCTTTTTTCTCCTTTTTTGGTGCCTTGATGCCAAAGGGAGAGAAAGTTATCTTATGACTTGTGAAAACTTTTGCTGAACTTTTGGATGGATGTTCTTTGTTCTTTTGGGTTTAACAGCTTGATGAATGGTTCTTTTGGTTGTTTAAACTCTTGTTGGTGTCGTGGTTAACATTATCTTTTGCGTTGATATATTATATACCTCACTTTGTTACTCAAGTTGCTTTCATTGTATTATTACTTTGTTGTCACTTATATGAATGCCAAGATATAGGGGGAGCTCCTCTTGAATTCCACCTCTAAAAATTGTGTATTTAGAATCTCTAATGCACACATTTAGGGGGAGCTCAACATATCTTGGCCACTCTCAATTTCATTATTCATTATTTCTATCAAACTTTAATCGTGTTGTCATCAATCACCAAAAAGGGGGAGATTGAAAGTGCATCTAGGCCCCTAATTGTGTTTTGGATGATTAATGACAAACGATTAAGGGACTAATGGCTTAAATGAGTTTACAAGCAGGTGATAGTCCCAAAAGAAGCGATCTATGGACGTTGTTGACCTCAAAAGTGAAAAGATGAACGGCGTCGACTTAGCGAGATCTTTTATTTTATTGAGTCGATAGGATCATCGCATCATCAAGAGGATGGGAGTAGGTGCCCTAGAAATGATCTCGTGCTCGTAAGAATATCTTTTGCAAAACAAGTTTTGAAAGTCTCTAAGCACGCCACTCACTTCTTGCTTATTTTATGTCGATAACATCGAATGTCCGATATGGATATCGGACATCCAATGGTATCGATTCTCCTGTGAGTGTTTTGTTGCCTTTGGAACTCTCGGAAAAGCCTGATCGTCTCCATGGTTGATATCTGACCGTCCGATGTTGTTTGGAAAATTTTCTAAGTCTTTAAACTTGATCTTCGGAAACATCGGAATGTCCGATGGTGGATATCGGATAGTCCGATGGGATCTCGAATTTTTTTCTAAGTCCTTGGATCGAACTCTCTCGAATTATCTAATGTCCGATGTTTGATATCGGATAGTCCGATATACACTTAGAATTTTACAAAGTTGCCGAGTTCGTTGAAAACTCTTCGAATCATCGGAACATCCGATGTGTGAAATCGGATAGTCCGATGTGTGTTTTTTTCTCAAAGAAAATTTTAAATTTTGGAGTGGAAACGATCCGAGATTTGCACCGACGGATAGTCCGATGTCCCACATCTGATAGTCCGATGTGGGTCCGACACGTATGTAATCCACTTTTTTGTGTCTTGGCTATATATACTCCACCCAATTTCATTTATGACCTACCTACCAAAGGTACTAAGTTTTAACTCTCTTATTGGAGGAAATTGGTTATATGCCACCGTGAAGAACGGGTTTCACATATTTGCCATCTTCGCTGTTTCTGCCTGCTTTTAATATCCTTCACAACGGTGACAAATTTTGTCCATTTGCCATTACAGCCAATTACCGGATTTCCTCTCAGAATTTCGTGGGCCCGCAAGCGATCGATTTAAACTACCCCTGGTCGCCGAATGGGTCTTGGTCGGTGAGTGCGAAAGCAGAGACATCACCACTGACCGCCCCCTTCCTCTCCTCTCCCTCCCCCACGGGTCCTTTAGCGAAGTACGGCGGCGATCTCCATCCGCTCGACGAAGTCATGATTTCTCCTCTACAAGAGCGCTACCGCGACGGCAAGAAAGGTCCGTCTTTGCTTGTATTTGCTATCTGGATGATGAATTTCTTTCGCTTTTTCATTGATTCACCAAACCCTAGATGAACCTCTTCATTAATTCGTGATTCGCTTAGTGTATTTATAGAAACTTAACACGATGAAGAGGTTTATTATGTCAGGCCGAATCGGGCACCAGAACCCCTAGATAAACCTCTTCATTGATTCGCTGAGTAGGCGACCGAGACAAAAGTTGAAGGATGTCCATGGGGGATCGCTTTTATTCAAGTTGTATTGTTTTTATTTTCTATTTGACAAGAGGCAAACCGAGATGAACCTTAATCTGCTATTTTGTTTTGTTCACTACATTGTCGAGAGTTGTCACGGATGGATAGTATAGGTGGGTCGCAAATCTGCGGTTGATTGCTCCTCATGGTGATGAGTGAGCTGTTGACAAGCTCCTCCGTGTGATGAATGAGGCAAGTCCCGAGGAGCAAATTGCCGAGGCAGAGAAGGTAGTTGTCACCAACTACAGATCTGCTGGTTCTCGCCACAGTGATGAATGAGACAAGGGCAAGTGTAGGGTAGTGCAAGTCAAGGACAGAGCAAAGCAGGGGAGTGCAAGTCAAGGATAGAGCAAGTCGTGCAAGTCGACCAAATAGGGAGTCGAACTCGCAACTCGCATAAGCACACCATCTTCTCTCCACCAAGGAAAATTCCAAAGAAAAAATAGAAAAAATGACTCCAAAGAAGGAAATACAGAGAGTTTAATGTTAATGCGTTGGCTCGACTTTTAGTTGATGTTTTCAAGGAAAAACTCGATCGATGATGGTTCTCTTATGGCTATGTAATGTTAGTTGGTGACACTTTTAGTTGATGTTTTTGAAAACCGATGATGGTTCGTTAAGGCTATGTAATCTTAGTTGATGTTTGTACTCGCTGATGTCAGCTCATGTTTCAAAACAGATGATGCTTCCGTTATGGCTATGACCGTAATTTAACGTTGATGTCAAATCTATGCTTGTGGTAATGTACTTTGGGCATTGCCTTCCGTAAGCTATGACCGTAATCTTAGTTGATGTTTGTACTCTAGTAAGTCAGCATTATAGTGATGTGCAGGGTAATGCTCTGATAATGCATTAGAGTGATGTGCAGGGAAAACAGCCTTCTGGTAATGCTTCTGGTATAGCTCTGATAATGCATTAGACTGGTGCATTGCCTTTGCAAAACACAATATTTGCCAATTGTCACTTCACAACCAATTCTGGATTACAACTTCTGCCACAATATCAAAACTTCACACTGGTGCATTGCCTTTGTCAAAACTGGATTACAACTTCACACAACCAAAACTTCTGCCACAACCACACTGGTGCATTGCCTTTGTCACTTTACACAACCAAAATCGGATTACAAAGATCGACAACCAATTCTCGACTTCATTATCATAATATCACAAACAACAGCCACCTTACAGATCCAAACAGATTACAACTAATCTAAATTATTTGCCAAGCAAAATTACAAAGACATAACAAAGACCAAAACAATGATGACAACATTAGTCGCCAGCAACAACTTCACAAACTTCACTAACTCGTGGACACCTTCTATCACCCGTGCACCACCTTCTTTCAATTTTTCAACTTCTTCCACCGGATGACCATAATCACAGAGAGTAGAATAGCCGAATTTGCAAGAAACTCGCACGTATTAATCACGCCATAGGTAAAAATTGCATTTGGTCGGGCATCTACAATGATCAAGAACCATGAATCGAATCAAGACTCTAACACCGAATCCCCACAAAAATCAAAAGACAAGCATACACATACATGTTGCTCATTCTTCCCGCACTTAAAGAAGATCTTCCCGGTTTTGGTTCGACCTCGATGTCAACTCCAAAGATCTCGTCGCCGACTTAGGGCAAGCCACGAGTGGAAGTCCGCTACGGCCACCCTCAAGCCGACTTCAAATCTAACTCGACCGGTGCCTTTCCTCGACACCGACGAGAAGCTTGCTTATGACATCTACCACCGTGGAGGAGCTCACGGAGGGGGAGAGGAAGCCGCCAAGGCCCGACTTGCTCGCCAAGGACGTGAGGGAGGATGGGAACGACGAACAAGGAACCCAAATCCGATCGCATCAAGAATCGGATAAAGCCGACCGAGGGTAGTTTCGTCTGACGCTGTCTCGGCCCACTTAAATTACAGAGGAAATCCCAGAATTGGCCTGTAATGGCAAATGGACAAGTCACACCGCTAGAAGGGTATTAAAACGAACCGAACGACGAAGATGGCAAATATGTGAAACCCGCTCTTCACAGTGGCATATAACCAATTTCCTCCTCTTATTGCTACTTTCTTGCTCTCTCTCTTGAGTTCATCCTTGAGAAATTTGTTGAGAGATTGGAGCAAGTGATTTCTAGTGCCTTGTTGCAAACCGTGAAAGTTCTTTTGAACACTAGGGTGATTTTCAAGAGTGGGTCTACACTCCATTTATTACTCTTGGAGATTGAGGTCTCCTAGATGGCTAGGAGTCACCGGTGAGCTCCCAATCTACGTGTGGGAAGCCGCCGGAGTTTGTGAAGGTTCGAATCCACCTCCGCAAGGGAAGGGTTCAAGCAAAGGTAGGTGAGTGCTTTGTGCAACACCTAGAGGAGTAGGGTTGAAAGAAACCCCGGCTTTGTGCCGCCTCAACGGAGACGTAGGATCTCCTCAAAAATCCGAACTTCTGGAAAAATTGTTGCATCTCTTTGGTTTGTAAGTCTTCTATTTGTCCCTTTTATGCTTGGCTAAATCTTTGGGGATTCAAGTATTCGAGCTACTTGTAGTAGATATTAGTGTGATCTTATACTCTGTAGTTGCCTTAGCTCTAGAATTTTATTTGATAGCAATCTAGCCCTTCAAATTGCTCAGATCTACTTTTTAGGGTTTTCTCAAGGCCTGATCGATAGTCCGACATATCATAGTCCGATATCGGATAGTCCGATATCAAAGTCGGATATTTCAATTTTTCCAAGATCAAGATGAGTTCGCCAAGAGGCTAAGGAGGCGAGGATGAGGAGAAGAAGAAGATGCCATGCGGCGAGGTCGCGATGGTGAGGAGGTCTCCGAATCGACTACCATCGACACGTGGCGGAGTCGCCCTCGAGCGACAAAGAACGGGCGACGGCAATGACGACCAGACGGGCGCTGCTCGACTTCGAAGTCAGGGTCAAGCGGTTATGCGGATGAGGGTGCTGGCCACAAGCTTTGCCGCCATCGAGGCCCAGTGGAGGCGCCCAGGCAGAGGCGCCCCAGCAGCATACATCCTCGGGAAGTGTATACTCGCTTCGCAAGGGGGGCCAAGAGGGCGCGGCCTGCAGATTCGCCGCGCAAGTTCAGATCGGAGTGACGCCCCATGAGGGTCGGCGCTGCTCTACAAATGGCAGAGTCGAGGCATCGAGCACCGAGTTGTTGCCGCCGGTGAAGCCGACGGACGTTGAGGTGCCGCGGCAAGTGAGCTGAATCGCCGCAAGAGGGGAGGGTCTCGAGGAGCCGGGCGCGAGGAGGTCCCGCGCCTCAGGGTCAGGCCTCGATCGGAAGCCGAAGAGGCGGCGAGAGCTCCGTCGCCATCGCGTAACTCGCGCCACCGGCGGGTCTCGGCGCTTATCGCGACTTCGCCACTGCCGCCGGGGCCCGCTTGGAGGGGCGGTCCAGACGTTGAGGTGGTCCTCGCTGGCTACGGAGGAGTCACCGCACCCTCCGCAGCGCAGCACCGGCCGCCGAGGAGTCCACCCGACGCTTTTGTCCGCCGATCTGCCAGCAAAGAACCCGGCCATCAAGCCACCGTCAGGCCGGACGACGTGGCGGAGGATGGGCGTGGGGGCCTTCCAGGACGGCACGTAACAGGTTGAGGCTGAGGTGAGCCAGGTCCAGAAGGGTCTGGCCCTTGCCCCCGAATCTGCTGAGAGGGCGTTGAGCGCTATCTCCGGGGGAATCCGCCCGATCGGCGCGGTAAGCCGAATCAAACCCCATCGTTGGTTCTTGATGACTTTGACGGCTGGTGAGATAACAGGGTGTTCATGTTTCACAGAACTTGCTGGCCCGATTGGAGGAGAAGTCAAAGTTCTCCGGTCTCAGATGGCCGAGGATGGTAGCGAAAAGGAGGGCGACCATCTCGCGCCCGAGTCAGATGACGCCTGAAGCCTTGGCGCACGAGCGAACGGAGGCGGCGGGGGCTCGCCAGGGGGCTGGATCAGTTCTCCAAGGCGCTGCTCGAGGAGTGTCGAATATCCAAGTCCCAGGAGACAAGGATATCCGAGCTTGAGTCTCTCCTGGTGACGGCCAACAGCGCCAAGGACGCTGCCGTTGCCGCGGAAGAAACCGCGCATTCGGAGGTGACCCGCCTCCAGGGTGAGCGCGACCAAGCTCGGGAAGAGTTGGACTCCGCGAGGAGGGACGCCGCGCGCGACCAGGAGGCCCGGGGTAAGGCTGAGGAGGATCTCCAGCGTCTAACGGCCTCTGCGGCTAGTAAGCAACCCAATCCTGGTTTAGTTTCCGTGATCGCGGATCGCCGGGCATGCTTTTTAATATTGCTTTGATCTGCAGAGTTGCGTAAGAATCTTCGCAACGCCAGGAAGCGCGAAATCGGCGGGAGGAACGTGACACGGCGGTCTCGCTGCAGAAGTGGCCCTGCTTGCCAAGGCGGGACTAGCGAGAAGGAGCTGTCCCGAGCAAATCGCCGAGCTGCTGCCCTTCGGAGGGTCGGCCAGAGGTTCAGAACCGGATGCTCGAACCACCATGCAGTGGTCCGAGCTCGCTTGCCACCGCTATAGCCATGCGTCTTGAGCACGCCAAGCGCCTCGTGAGCGAAGGATCGCCCTCGAGCTTTTTCGCGCCGCCAACATCATCTCCTACTATGACGGTATCGCCTTTGACGCCATTAGTAGTGGGATCGCCAGGATCGGATTTGAGGCGGAGGTCGACGGGTTCGAGGACTAAGTCGACCAAGCATGCCCGAAAGTGATCGCCACGGATATCGCCACAGAGCGCCCTCCACCGGCAGTAGAGGAAAAAAATTAGATGTTTTGACTTTTGTGATGTAATAACTTCATCATGTAATGAACTGAAGTTTGTTTTAGCATTTTGGCCAGTCGGGCCAATCCGTAAGTTCGGCTCTTGTCATTTGCGCTTTCTTGCTGTGATGAACAGCTTACGACCATAGCCTTAGAAACCGCGGGGGTTATTTAAGCATAGGTCGGTGTGTTACCACTTTCGAGGGAAGCGCAAAGAGAGCAGGAACTTAGGGGCGAAACGTTCACTTGCACTCGACACGGGAAAGGAGTGTTCCCGACCAGCTATGGATCACACCGCACGGGTGCTTCCTTCTTCCGCGAAGCACTACTTAGCAAACATAGCCACTGGGGCGTAGGCCGTAGTACTTGGGTCGAGAGGGTTACCGCTAGGGGGAACCGAGTGGCCGGTCGGGTCATCGACCGGTGTGAGAGTAGGAACTTGTCGGTACGAATCGTTCACCTGCACTTGCGCGAGAAAGGAGTGTTCCCGACCAACTATGGATCGCACCGCATGGGCACTTCCTTCTCCCGCGAAGCCCTATTTCGCAACTGTAGCCGCTGGGGCGTAGGCCGTAGCACTTGCGTCGACAGGGTTACCGTTGGGGGAACCGAATGGCCGGTCGGGTCACCGACCCGTGTAAGTGCGTGAACTTGTAGCCCCCGAGCGGTGCGTGGGGACCAAGCTGTGGTCGCCACGCAGCGCTTGGATTCAGGGGAATATAAGATTGGTGCGGGAACGAGAAAAAGTTTTAGGGATAGAATCGCCTTAACTTTTTATTCCGCATGTTGGAGACGTCGTGGCTATCGGGCCCCTCGCTCTGCATCGGGCTCGTGGGCCTCCTGCCATCTCGAGGCCATAGCGGCCCATCGAGACCTTTCTTCGCTATGGTGGTGTGGTCAGCCCGCCCCGGGAGCCGAAACCGAGGGGTCGCGCGGCTCCCTGGCCGAGGTGGCGTCCTCTCGCCCCTAGCCGTCGCGTTGCCATTTAATGCGCAGCGGGCGGAGTGGAAAGGATTTAATGCCGGCCCATCGCGCCGCCTTGCCGTGGATGGCTTTATCGCGCAAGGCGGGCGCCGCCGAGGTAACGCCCGCTGGGCCGCCTCCTACCGCCTATAAATTTGGCATGGGGGCGTGAGGGCGACCACGCCCAAGATTTCTTTGCTTTCTTTCTGCTTTCTTGCATCTTGAGTACTAGATGGCGAAGCGCGGTGACGACCGGAGGGCTAAGCGGAGGCGGCCATGACCCACGGGTTCGGACCCCAAGAAGTCCCGCACGGACGCCGGGTCCTCCAGAGCCGCAGTGAGGGTAGGGATTACCCTGCCCTTGTCGCGTTTTCGCATTTGGAACCCTCTTCCACCGTGAGCTTCCTTTGCTCCTTTTTAGGATGGCTTTGATCTCTTCTTGCTAACGCTAACATGCTTTCGTTTTTCCTGTCAACGCCACCAGCTCGGGCTCCCACCAGACGCCTACGGTGCCCTTGCCAACCGCCTTGGTGGGGGAGGCGGATGCCACCGGGGCCGCTTCCGACGCTTCCCCGGCCGCCCCGGGCAATCCCCTTGCAGCGGGAACCCGGGTGGTGGACATGGTGGCCGAGCTGATGCGACTGCAAGCTTCCTTCAATGTACAGGACGCAACGGCCGCCGCCTAGGAGGCGGAGGCGTTGTGGTAGCGGGCTCGGGTCCGGACCGCTGAGGAGGAACTCGCCAAGACGCGACTCACGCTGGTGCAGCGGGCTCGAGCCAAGGTCGCCGAGGAGGAACTCGCCAAGACGCGCGAGGAAGCGCTGGCGCAGCGGGCTCGAGCCGAGGCCGCCAAGGAAGAGCTTGCCAAGATACAGGAGGAGCGCTGGGTCAGGCACGAGAATCTCCTGTCCATGCTCCGCCCAACCTTCGAGAGCATGGGCAGGAGTTTGAGCCATCGGGGTGAGGTCGCACGAGTCACCGGAGCTGCATCCGCCGGATACGCCTTCGCTCACCTGTGGCCGACGCCTTGGCCGATCTGCCCACGCCCTGAATGAGCATTCTGCTCACGAGGGGCGGGAGGTCGCCATTCTGGCGGCGGAGTACGTGCTGGCGTGCTGCGCCAGCCGTGACGCCTCCTTCGACCCGGCGGCAGTCGTTGCTGGGATTGAAGGCGACCCACCCCCGGCGCGGGCAAGAGCGCGGGCGGTGGCGGAGATGGTGGCGGAGCGGCTGCACGTTGACGCCCAGGGTGCGGACGATGAGGGCGACTTCGACTCCGACGACGACGCCTGGGGTTAAGACCCTTCGAAGCGCCCGCGCCTGATTTTTGTTTTTGTAGTATGTAATGTGTGTACATTACATATTATGGATTTTGGGGACTTTGCTCGATATCTGCACTTCTTTACTGTGATGAGCACTCGTCGAACGACCGTAGCTCTTAGGAACCACTGGGGTTGTTAGAGCATAGGTCGGAGTGCTAACACTTTGAGGGAAATGCGAAAATAGCAAGGGACTTAGCAGCCCAAAGACGTGTCCCTGATCGACCATGGATTGCCCCGCATGGGCACTTCCTTCTCCCGCAAAAGCGCTACTTCGCAACCGTAGCCGCTGGGGCAAAGGCCGTAGCACTCGGGTTGAGAGGGTTGCCGCCTGGGGGATCCCGATGGCCGGTCGGGGCGCCGACTTGGATGTGTATGCGGACAAGTAGCCCCCGAGTGGCGCATGAGGACCAGGGTGTGGTCGGCATGCCGCATTTCGAACTCGGAGGATTTGTCGGAGACGCAGGAATAAAGGGAAAGTTTTAGGGATAGAATCGTCTTAACTTCTCAATATTCCATGCGTTTGGTACAATGTTGCCATCGGCGTCTTTGAGTCAAAAGGTGCCGGGTCGGAGGACCTCCAAGACGGTGAAGGGCCCTTCCCACGGAGGGGACAACTTGTGCTTGTCCTGTTGGATCGACTGGGCGCAGACCTGTGTCGCTAACGCCAAGGACCGATCACAACCTAACGATCGTGGAAGGCCGCAGCGTCTCGCCGATACTTGGTCGATCGCAGAACGCCACGCTACCGCCGAGCCGGGTCGATGGCGCCTTGTTGTGCGCCGAGCCCCCATGCCTCGTCAAGGCCCGTAGTCTTGGGGCACCAGATTCCGTGCCTGGCTAGGCAGATACCAAAGACCAACACCATGAAGAATGGTGTAAACCCGGTCGACCGGGTCGGTGTGGTCCACATGCTCCAGAGAACAGAGGGCAGCTCGGCCGCCCATCGTCCCGCGAATTTCTTCAGTCGGCTGAAGATTCGCGGCTTGAGCCCTTGGAGGATCATGCCGTTCGCCCGCTCGACCTGGCCGTTGGTCCGCGGATGGGCTACGGCAGCCCAGTCAACGCGGATGTTGAAATCGTTGTAGAACTCAAGGAATTCCTTCCCCGTGAACTACGTTCCGCTATCGGTGATGATGGAGTTCGGGACTCTGAACCGATAAATGATGTCGTGGAAGAAGTTGGTCGCCTGCACCGAGGTGATGGTGGCGACCGGCTTGGCTTCTATCCACTTGGTGAACTTGTCCACCGTGACAAGTAGGTGGGTCAAGCCGCCAGGCGCCTTTTTGAAGGGCCCGACCAGATCGAGTCCCCAGACCGCAAAGGGCCATGTGATGGGGATCATCTGCAAGGCTTGTGTTGGAAGATGCGTCTGCCGGGCAAAGAATTGGCACCCTTCGTAGGTGCGAACAATTTGTTTGGCATCGGCCACGGCGGTCGGCCAGTAGAAACCTTGGCGGAAGGCTTTTTCTACGAGGGACCGCGGCGCGGCGTGGTGGCCGCAGATGCCGCCGTGATGTCGAAAAGAGTCGCCTCCCTTGGTCGGCTAGGATGCACTTCGAGGACTCCTGAGGGGCTCCTCAGAGGTCTTCCCACCGTAACGAAGGACTTCGCCGCCGAGCGAGGCGCCTGCCCTCTTTGGTCGGCGGGGAGCGATCCGTCACCACCGGCCGATGAAGGGCTTCTCCAATGAGTCGGGACAAGACATCGCGGCTGCACTCGACGGAGCCAAGATCCGACCGCTCGCGCCGGAGTGGTTGCGCCGAGAGTCGGCTGGCAGTCCAAATGGATGGAAGGCTTGTGGAGGTCGGAGACGAAGATCCCAAAGCGGACCGGTCCTTTGTTGGAGGCGAGATTGGCTAGGTAGTCGGCCTCGCCGTAGAAGGCCGAGAAGCTATGGTGAAGCTCAAACACTTGAACCTTTCTCGAGCATGCGCACCTCACGCAAAGATGTTACCATGCGCGCCACGAGGCTCCGTGGCCTTCATGACTTGGTCGACGACAAGCTTAGAGTCACCGTACGTGAGTCGGCGCCGCGAGGTCGGCGGTGATCCCAGACCGCTGACGCAGTGTTTCGTACATCAGCGACATTGTTGGTTGCGCCGGCGTAGTCGGATGGCGATCGAGCTTGTTCCCGAGCGAGAAACAATGACAACTCCGCACCCGCTTCCGTTTGGTGTAGGACCCGTCAAGTACATCGCCCAAGATTGGTCTTCGCGCCGACGGCGCTGGCTTCGGTCCACTCGGCGACGAAGTCGGCCAAGACTCCGCGACGATCGCCGTCTGTGGGACGACTATATGCCGTGGGTGCTGAGCTCAAGTGCCCACTTGGCGATTCTTCCGTGGCCGCGGCTATGGGATGATTTCGCCGAGTGGCGAGGAGGTCACCACGAGACGGGTGCTTGGCCAAGTAATGGACCACTTCTTGCGGATGAGCACCGTGATAGAGCAATTCGCAAGACTCGCGGTACCGAAGTCTTAGACTCGGAGAGTACTTCACTGATGAAGTACACTGGCCATTGTACCTTGAGCACATGGCCTTCTTCGGCTCGCTCCACGACAAGCGCCGCGCTGACGACTTGGGTCGTGGTGGCGATGTAGAGGAGAAGCGGTTCCCCTAGCGCCGGAGCGACCAGCACCAGGGGTGAGGTCAGGAACGCCTTCAGTCGATTGAGGGCGTCCTATGCTTCCTGTATCCAGCTGAAATGGTCGGACTTCTTGAGCAGCTTGTAGAGCGGCATTCCGCGCTTGCCGAGGCGTGACACGAAACGGCTCAGGGCCGCAAGGCATCCTGTCAGCTTCTGGACTCCTTTTAGGTTGTCCACCGGGCCCATCTTCATGATCGCTGAGATCTTCTCCCGATTAGCTTCGATGCCACGCTCGGAGATGATGAAGCCGAGTAGCTTTCCCTTGGGGACCCCGAAAATGCATTTCTCGGGGTTGAGCTTTATACGAAACCTTCGGAGGCTCGCAAAAGTCTCTTCTAAGTCGGCGATGAGGTCGTCGGCCTTCTTAGTTTTGACGACGATGTCGTCGACGTACGCCTCGATGTTACGGCCTATTTGGTCGCTGAAGCACGTTTGCATACATCGCTGGTATGTAGCACCCACGTTCTTTAGACCAAACAGCATCGTTACGTAACAAAACGAGATGAACGGAGTGATGAAAGAAGTCGCGAGCTAGTCGGACTCTTTCATCGCTATCTGGTGGTAGCTTGAGTAGGCATCCAGAAAGGACAGGGATTCGCACCCTGCGGTGGAGTCGACGACTTGGTCGATGCGAGGCAATGGAAAAGGGTCCTTGGGACATGCCTTGTTCAGGCCCATGTAGTCAACACACATTCTCCATTGCCCGCATTTCTTTTTACAAGGATGGTTGGCTAGCCACCTGTGGTGGCGACACTCTTTATAAACCCTACCGCCAAAAGTTTGGCGATCTCCCCTATGATCTTGCGCTTCTCTCATCGAAGCGGCAAGCGCTGGGCATGCCGGCTTTTGAGCCGTGTCGGATATTCAAGGAGTTCTCATGACTCCCTTGGGATGCCTGGCATGTCGGAGGGCTTCCATGCGAAGACATCTCGATTGGCGCGGAGGAAGTCGATGAGCGCGCCTTCCTATTTGGCGGGGAGCGCGGCTCCAACCCGCACGGTCTTGGCCGGATCCTGGGGATTGACCGTGACCTCCTTCGTGTCCTCGGCGGACTTGAAGGATCCTGGCCCCGACTTGACGGAGTCAGGGGCAGACTCGGAGGTTTCCCTCCGGAGATTTTCGAGCTCGGCGGACGCGATGATCATTGACGCCAGATCGCAACTGCTCTGCTCGCAGTTGTAGGCAAGCTGAAAAGACGCGGCCATAGTGATTACCCTCGTGGTCCCGTGATCTTCAAATTTTGAGGTAGGTGTAGTTGGGGACCGCTATGAACTTAGTGTAACATGGCCTCCCATGATGGCGTGATAGGAGCCAGAAACCCCACGACCTCGGGTGAGGGTCTCAAGGAAGTTGTCTGGCTCCCAAAGGTGACGGTAGGTCGATTCGCCGAGCAGCAGTAGGCTCGCTAGCTCGACGATGCCGTGGAAAAGCGCTTTGCTCTGGCTCGGAGACGTGAGCGAGGATCCCCATAGATCGAGAGTCTCAACATACAGGATGTTGAGGCTACTACCGCTATCCATGAGCACCTTTGGACAGCGCTGGCCCCACAACGGGGCAACAACTGTGGATATCTCTCGCCGCGGGACGTGGTCGGGGTGGTCGGTCCGATCAAAGGTGA
This sequence comes from Guadua angustifolia, assembly GCA_036346375.1. Classification (NCBI taxonomy): domain Eukaryota; kingdom Viridiplantae; phylum Streptophyta; class Magnoliopsida; order Poales; family Poaceae; genus Guadua; species Guadua angustifolia. The sequence continues at coordinate 27,538,471 of CM070515.1, forward strand.
TCGGTGACTCGACCACCGGAGGTACTTTGGGCACAATGAGCCGCCGTGTGGACCTCACTTAAGGCAAGCTTGAGTCGCTGCTTGTCGCCAGAATCTTCGCCAAACCGCCAAAAATCATAAGGTAGCCATCGTTCGGGAACTCGTCGTCCGCTTTTCTTTTCTCAGATCCGTGCCGAAGTCTCGCTTTTCCTTTGCTGCTGGGGGCTCCGAAATGAAGTGCTTTAGGTCTCGCATTCCTATACTTGTGCTTGACGGTACCGTGATGCGGACACGCCGCCCATCACCGCTCAAAGTGGTCGGCGCTACTGGCTACCGCCGCTGGTAGTATGGCGGGCGTCATGACCACGGGGCCTTCGCGCCTTGCTTCCCTTCCGCCTCGCTTGTCTGAACGGCCGGAGGGGGCAAGCGCCGGCCACCGACTCAAGGCTGGCCTTCCCTTGTCGAAGATGGCCCCACGGCCTCCTCGCCAGAGGTGTGGTTGGTGGCGGCGTCCAGAGCTCCCAGGTGGTCCTGGGCATGCGCAGCCCACCAGGACCGTAGCTTTGGAGGTAGTGCCGAGATGAACTACCGACGACGCCGGCGCAAGCAGATGTCGGGGAGCTCGTTGCATTGCCGGGAAGAAACGCCGATATAGTCCCGAGAGACTCGTCAGCCGCTTGCAGCCCTTCAGTCCTGTGAGTTCCTGTATGCTTATAAGTGCCTTGAAGTTGCCGACGAAGAGATTCTTCAGATCGCCCACCGATGGTGTTCGCGACAGTATCGAACCAGCTCGAGCCGAGTCCACGAGGTAATGGGGAGGCATCAATGATTAAAAGATCATCAAGAAGTTTCGCCCGCATGCTAGCCGAATCTTCCACCAAACGTTGGGGTTTGTCGCCCAAAGGTACTTGGCGATGTTGACAGTGCCGAACCCAGCGGGAAATCCACGCTATGGATCCCTGATCGAATGCCCGAGGCCCGTGGCCATCGGGACTTGGGCCGCGCCGCGGGTCGATCACCGCCCACGCCCGCGATCGGGCCGCCGCCCATCACCTCCTTCACGCTTCAAGGGTGCCGCGACGCCGCGATCGCCGCCAGCACCGGGCGCACAGAGTGCGCGAGGCTCGGGGCCAGTGAGCGGGCGCCGTTTTCATCGAACCCCGCTGGTCTCGCATGCAGGCACGGCCGTGGCTCAAGAAGCCCCCGAGTGATGGGAGCGGAGTTTGCATGTGCGCGTGACGGCAAAGACGCTTCCACCACCCCCGAGATTCTGGTACGTGGCCTTGGCCTCCGGTTTTCGCTCGGGATGCCGCGAGCAAAGATTGCCGCCGCAGCCGACATTTTGGCCGGGCGCGGGGAAGAACGGAAGACCGCTTGACCCTCGCCAGCTTGATGTTGACTGGCGCGGCGCAGGCGCACGCAGCTCCAGCGCGCGTGAGGGCTCGGGCCGGTGCCGCCCAAGTCGGCTCGAGTTTGTCCAACCGCCTTCGAGCCTTCCAAATTGTTCATTGCCGCTGAAGCTCAACGCGGCGAGCTCGAGGCTCTCCTCCGCCTCCGCCTCGGCGCGCCGCGGCGTTCTCGATTCTACGGGTCGCGACGGTCGGGCCACGCCGCCATGTTGCACTCCGCGAGTACAACTCGTCTCATAGCAGGGCTCCGCGTCGAGTTGAGTCATGGCCGAGGAAACCTCCAGCACCAGGACGCGAGGTCGGCGATAGCGCACCATTGACACGAACCGCGAGCCGCCGAGAGGCGACGCCGCTCGCGACAGCCAAGGCCGCCGCCAAAGGTGGCGCAGGCCGACGGGCTCGCTGCCGGGTCCGCGCGAATTTGCCGAGGTCGCCGGAAGGCGCTTGGCGATGGAGTCTGTGTTCTCACGGAGGCCCGGTCTTGAGAGGTGACGGGAACGAGCACGAACTCTCCCGCCGAGGTGGCGACGAAGTTGAGGGAGCCGAAGTGAATCCAGCTCCTCGACGCGGATGCGCCGTCACGGGTGAAGAAGGCCATCAAGGAAGCAAGTGGGAATCCGGAGATGACGATGACGCGCGAAGCCCCTACCTAGCGCGCCAACTGTCGGTGTTTCGTACAATCGGCAAGTAAATTTGTAAGTATAGGAGCCGCGCGTTCCCTTTCCTTGAATGGTTAGACTAAGGGAGTCCAAGATGTATACTGGTTCGGGCCGAATATCCCTACGTCCAGTTCGTGGTGGTGGTTTTGTATTGCTCGGGGTGCAGTAGATTACACGGTGTTACAAGCGAGGGCGATGGGCTGGCCTAATGCGCCTCGCCCGAGTGGAATGGGTAAGAGCTATGTGCTTGTGAGCGTTCAGAGTGAATCGAACCAGATGCTCAAAGTGCGTGTGTGTGTTGATCCGATCGATCGATCCCCCTCCCTGAGGGTCCTGCCCCCCTTTATATAGGCGGGGGGAGCAGGTTACACAGGAGTTTGGAAAGGAAAAAGTAGGGGTATGCTACGCTCGAAGTCCTGCTTTGGCCCCGGTGATCGACAGTGCTCCTGCCGCCCCACGCCTGGGTTGGTAGACACAATGGGGTGTTCCGTCGAAGGGGCGACTTGTTTCTCAAGGCACTACCGTCAGTGCCGACACTCACAGACCAGGTTTCTAGTACCGCCGACACGAGCGCTGCCTCCACTGTGCATGACGGGGCGAAGGGACGATCGCTGACTCAGCGGCTCCCTCGGCAACCTTGGGAAGGAGCCATCGCCCCAAAGATGGCTGCTGTGGTCCACGGGCAGGTGATCAGCTTTGGGGTCGACCGCCGACGAGGCGGAGGTCGCCGAGTCGAAGCTCGTCGAGGCCCCGACCTAAGGTCAAGTCTGAGCCTGCGGGGCGCCCGACCCGTGGCCAGGTCGGCGCCTGTGGGAGCGCCCGACCTGTGGTCGAACTCGAGGCTGTCGTGGAACTCGCGGAGCGCCCGACCTGAGGCCAGATCGGAGCGCCCTTGGCGGGCCTTGATCGAGGCCGAGGATCCTTCGTGGGTTTCAACGGGGCCTTCGCCGTAGCCGGGCCCAAGACGCCCATTTGGTGTTCCAACTAATATTCAAAGGATAATCCCATCTCGTGAGGGACTGAGACTTTGGTAATACCTCTCCAAAGACTCTGATCGCCGCCAATCTTGCCGCCATGTCCGCATTTACCGAGAGAGAAATGATCTTGAAATAGATGTATACCTTGCTGTGGGGTACCCCCCGGTATAAGTATTCATCACCCTCTATTCTGCGAGATATGGCATAGGGAGTAACTAATTTCAGGAGTAGAATTTATTGTATGTGTGTGTATATATACAGAGAGGAAAAATACATTCTACTCCTATGAGTAGTTATTCCCACCTCTGGAATACCACCTAAAAGAACTTGAAATTCTCTTTTATCACTTTAGATACATTCCTATACTAATTATAAGATACTCTAATGTAAACCACATGAAAAAAATTGCAAGGGAGACAATTTTTAGCCTAATTTACAAATACCTTAATATACACATATAAAGGAGTATGTCTAAAAATATGTACATACCAAATGTAAATACTACCTAGCTAGTCTTATATACTCATAAACTACACATACATACCCTCCATTCTGTGACATACTCCCAATGTTGTGAGATGAAGCATAGGGAGTAACTACTCCCATGAGTAGAAAAGATGCTTCCTATGCTAATTTCATTGCTCTATAATTTCACTCCTCTTTCATATGTAATATATATTGTCTAGTTCGTAATATGGTCATATACTTTTATTTGTTGTAGATTTGCAAATTGCAGTATGGAGAAACGAACTTTTTATAGTTATTTCACAAGCAATTCAAGTAGTACTCCCAACCAATTTGGGCGGGCGATTGGGCGACAAGCTGGAGGAGAGCTAGGAAGGGAAGGCGGTAGGAGGGCGAAGCCGTAGAGGGGATCTCCATTTGCCACTTGCTGAGTACTGGCTGCAGGTTATGCCACTACGCTATGGCTAGGAGGCTGACTCACCAAGGAGGAGGAGGTGAGGAGGCCAAGGGGACTAAGATCAAGGGCGAGGCCACGCGTGGGGTTGGGGATCTATCGACACCAACTTGATTGACTGATTTTCATTGGTATTGTTTTCTTATTATCTTGATTAATTTTTGTATAATGCATAAATAATGGTGTATTGCATATTAACTGATGATGTGTATTGTAGATTTGCATAGACAATTAGTAAATATCTAGACTATATTGTATTTTTGTAGTGATAATTCTACAATTTGTTCTTAAATTTGCAATAATGGAGAATTGAACTTTGCTTATCTATTTCACAAACAATTCAAGTAGTACTCCCACAACCAACAAGAGCACAACTTGGTGGTATGTTTCATTTATTTTGAATGTACATGGTCTTTTACAATTTACTTTTGTGTCACTGATTTTGTTAATTTTGATATACAGAAGATAGAACGCACTCACTGGAAACATATTTATATGTTTTCGGGGATGTGCTTTCCATTAGCAAGATACCTTCCTTGTATTTATCTCTTCTTGTTGCTTTGTTTCTCTTTTATGCATATATGATTTGGATTGCACAATAGTAAAAACTAATTTTACGTCAATTAAGTTTAGTACTTGAATACCATCCTCTATTTTCATTCTGCCTTCACAACTTTTATTCGTTCAGTGGGAAAGTGACGCTCAATTCTTATCTCTCCGACGACTACCGTAGCACGTCCCTCTGCTATCTGCTATTGACTCTGCTTCATGCGTGAAGTGCTTACAAAAAATTTAAAGAATTTTTCATATCGATCTATTGGTCAAGCTAGCTAGAGTGGTTTTGTATTTTCACGCTGGATATATCACCATCTATAATAATTGGACCGATTATTATTTACACTAATTCTCTCGCTAAAAAAAAGAACATAATCTTCAGTGATGCTACCTAACCATTCCAAAGAATTGAACGTGGACAAGAGTAGGGATGGCAGTTTTATCCATGGGTTTGATACCCGTGAGTACCCGATTCGATAAAAATGAGTATGGTTAGCACTTTAGATCCATGGGTTTATGGATTTGGGTACCCAATATTCCAATAGAATGGAGTGTAGGTGTCAATTTGTACCCATAGGTATTCAATGGGTATCCTATGATATGTGGGTCTACTTTTTTAGAGATATATTAGAAAAACAAACTCACCGACCGCTCTACCGAGTCGGCTCTCTCCTCGATTCCTCGCCCCCATCACCCCCTCCCCTTGCCCCCATCACCTGATTGCTTGACCTCCTCCTCGCCTTTGCCTCCTCGCAAGCCGACGCTGCTCCTCCCTCGCCGACTTCTCCCATCGGCTCCCTCCCTCAAGACGATAGTGACCAAAAGAAGAGAGAGAAAGGAGAGCTGAGAAGGAGATAGAAGGAGAGGTGACTCCTACTCACCCGAAAGGCACTGCTCTCGCTGCATACTTGAGGTCTAATGTTCCGACGACCGAGCCTTGGTCTCCTGCTCATGGCGAGGGAGGAGCATGCACGGCTATAGCGCCCCACCTCTCCGCCTTTGTTTTCTAAGTCAAGACAGATCTGTACCCATGGGTATCCATTGGGTATTGGGTACCCATTGGGTTTGGGCATAGGCACAGATCTGTACCCGCAAAGCTTAGTGGGTTTGGGTAGACGAGACTTCATTCGAGTTTGGGTTTGGATTTAAAGCAGTGATACTCGGAGATACCCATCCGATTATCATCCTTAGACAAGAGACAGGCAAAAAAGTCGGAAGGAAGTTTATTTTGACTTTGCCAAGTCTGACAATATTTTCGTTGAAAAAAGAAACACGTGCTTAAAATGGCATATGGGAGGCAACATGCGATTGCCACGTCCTTCTTCCTCATCCTTATATAGGGGCTGGCCACTCGGTTTTTTCGATTTTAAAATAATTTGATTTTTAAAAACTAGCTACCAAATTTTTCGGATCAAAATAAATAACTGAACCGAATTAATCGAAATATTTTATTTTAATTAATTTAGTTTTTCAGTTAACTAAAATATAAATAAATACTAAGTAGATTAGATTTAGTCCTTCTTATGTCGCAACACAAAGTAGAGATAAACTACACAATGCTCATAAGTCATTATAGTATAAGCATAGTAGTACATAGGAACATACCATACATATGCATAGAGATGTGTTTTGAAGCAAAACATCGAAAACTAAATTATACCAAAATAAAAATCGAACCGAAAAAGCCAAAATAATCGATTAATTCGATTTCGGTCTAAAAATGCCCACCCCTACCCTTACCTCTTCTTTTTTTTTCCTTTCAATGCCCCACGTGCGCAGTAATCTTACAGGAATTTCACATATAAAACAGTTCGATTTCTGCGAGATTCAGAGGAAAAGATTCTGCGTTCCAGATGAACTCGAAGGAACCAAAACACAAAATGCACGGGATGGGATGGGATGGGAATCATGGGACACGCAGCAGCAGTGCAGTTAGCAATCGCGAAAAAAATGGGATCTGCAGATCCGATCGGATCAGTGTCGGCCTCGCGAATTTTCAGCCGTGCCTGTTTTCTAATCCCTCGTTATGACTGAGCAAGCTAGCATCGATGGCGACTTCATGTTGATCGGTGAATCTGCGTGCGTAATCTATACGCACGTTTAATTGGTTTTCGATTCATCTCACAGTTTTGTTCCCATTTGACTGCCACCTGCCGCGATCGATGGAGTCATCATCATCGAGGTCCCAAATTCCAATCCATGGGCACTTATCAAAGAGCCAGAGGCCAGCCCGGTCCTCATCGGTTGTCATAGCACAGAGAGCTGTAAGGTGTAGGCTGAAAATGGATCGGATACGAGTGAATACTACTCTTCTCGTATTTTAACTAATTTTTTTTCGGATTCGGAATTTGATATAGGCTACCCGGATGCGGATACAAATCTGGATTATTCAGGATACGGATACTGGATGAATATGTAACAGATTCGAATCAAAAATAAATAAAAATATACAGATAATACACGCATATATATAGAGTAATATTCGTTGAATTAAAACCATACGACTCGTCATCCTCGTCACCGGCCTATCAAGAATCATGCCTAGCAAAACACCTAATTGAAGGGTCTTATATCCATAGCTCCACCAACAACCCTATTCCAGGACTCGTAGCATTAATTTGACACAATCTGCTCGATCACAAGCAGTGAATCAAAGGCATGGAGAGTTGAATGACCGATAAAATTAAGGGGAAATTACCCACCAACCATACATACGATCGGTCGAGGTTCCATACGTGCTTATAAAAAGAGGCCCGGCCGGTCTTCTCAGCAGCAGGAGAGGCACCGACGGAGAGAGACAGATTGACAGAGTGTAAAGGACGGAACTGAAGATGATCCATGCACATTCGTTTTGCACGACAGCACTTCTGCTCATTTAGAGAGGAATTTAGGGGGGAAAGTATGAAACATCAACCATCACGGAGTTGATGGATTACCTAGCTTGATTTTTTTTTTCCTTAGACCAAGCAAACTAATTTCCATTTCATAATCCCACCAACAACCCTATTTTTGCTATGTTTATTTGAACTTTTTCACCGACTTAAAAGTCAAAAACTACCGTCTAAACAAATGAATAGCTTTTTATCTAGACTTTTCAAAAGTCTTAAGCCTCCACATAACTAAAAACCAAAAGCCATTGGAGAGAGGCTTTTTTGGGTTATCTATGGTTGATTTTAAACTAATAACACTAAAGTAAAGTAAAATTACCTTTCTCTATCACGTATAAAAGCCATTAACTTTTAAACTGTTTAAGCTAAAAAACTAATTTTAAGTTATAAACCAAAAAGTTAAACCTTAACAAACAGGGCCTTTGGGACTCTTAGCACACTTGACACAAGATGTGAGATGTCAGCTGGCTATATATTTTACCACGTAAGATTTTTACTGATATGAAAAAGAGAAGGAGGAGAGAGAGAGTATAGCTGTCTCGTCTCTTCGACACCATAAAACACCATTACATGAGTTATTGTATATAATAAACACGTTTTAATGTTATGATCAAAATATTGTAGAATCTCATAACGACAACCTAAGATGTTATCTATATTAGAAGCTATCTTTAATTTTATCTTTAAATAACATAAAAGAATATATAGACAGCAGCCATCTTTACTATTATAAATACGTGCTCTAAGCCATGTGATTAACGCGTCGTCGAGGACCGACAAATTAAAAAGGCATTAGGGCAAAAAAAAAATGCTGTCCTTTCTCTCTTTATCGGTCTACGACGACAGGTTGAGTGAATTATTTGTGTGGACTTTTCTTAACCATTCGAGATTTAAACCCATACCATGTGAATCGTGGAGCCTTAAAATTAATGATTGCATTAGACAGCTAGCTAGTTGTCCTGGCCTCATGGCCCATGGACAGCGAATACCACCCATGCGCGGGAGGCAAGCCCCAGACCAACACATCACAATCTGACGTCCTTACAAATAAATTGGCCTCAGATGACTCAGCTCGACGATCCTTAAATTGGACGAACAAGCTAGACACGGATGTATCTATCAGCAGTCCCTAACCAGACAAAATATATAATTGATAGGCGCAAATAAGTCTCCATCTATCCAACAGTGCATACCTGTAAAAAAAATCCATTGTACCATGTGATCAAATTAATTATTGCAGACCTGAAATGGATTGACGTATATAGAGATGCTCGGGACGCCGAGGAGAAACGTTTGCGCCAAATAGCAGAGAGCAGTAAATACATTTTTCTTTTTCTTTTTCTTTTTTTGGCCATTGGTAATGATCAAATTAATTATTGCAGATTTTGACCCTGAAATGGATTGACGCATATAGAGATGCTTCGTGCTTGGGACGCTATATATATATATATATATATATATTTCAGGTATATATATACCTCTATCTCTAATATACCACTTAAACGTAATATGTTATACTTATTTACTTTTTATCACTTTCGGTATATTTCAATAATAATTATAAGATACTCCAATACAATATGATTGGAAAATTTTCATCGAAACCTTTTATTTTTGCTATATATACTATTCCATATGTAAAAGGAGTGTATACACAAATTATGCTATAAAAAGTGGAACATGATGAAATTTTTTATGGAACTCACTTTAAATTATCTTATAATCAGTATTAGAGTATGTTTAAAAAAGATAATGAGGTATAACAACATCATTTAAGCAGTATACTTAGAGTGGGAGTATGTACACCCAGAATATGGAACCATTTTCTTCTCCGCGTGTGCGAGTATATATGTGTGTGTATATATATATGAGGTCTTTTCCTTACTCTTGGGAGTACGTACTCCCACTTCCAATATATACTTAAACAAACGTGTTATGCTTCTTTATCACTTTCGGTACACTTCATTAATAATTCCAAAATATTCCAATACTATATGGTTAAAAAAATTTCATTTCAGCCCTTTACTTTTGCTATATATCTTTATTTATATGTAAAATGAGTATATACACAAATTATGCTATAAAAAAATAAACTTTCATAAAATTTTTCGTAAAACTCACTTTATAGTATCTTAAAATCATTACTAGAGTATACTCAAAACGATAAACAGGTATAAATTTTTTATTTAAGCAGTATATGCAAGGTGGGAGTATGTACTCTTAGGAGTATGGAACCGTTTTCCTATATGTGTGGGTGTGCGCCAACATATCTAGTGAAAACTTTCCCTACCATGAAAACTCTGTGAAACCCGTGTGTGCAAGTTTTAAAAAATACTCAAAAAATTACCATACGTAAGGGAGGTGAGCTTAAAATTTTGCATGATTGTAGAAGCTCACCTCCCCTACGTATGTTAATTTTTTGAGTATTTTTCAAAACTTGTACAGTGAGTTTCACGGAGTTTTCACTGAATATGTCACACACACACAAACAACACTAGTAAATATAGCCTGTTAGTAAATCACGAAAAATTTTACTACAGAACAACTGATGAATTTACTAGCGAAACACATACAAAGCACACCTGAATCCAATTCAGTAGTAAATCACAAATATATTTTACTATAAAACAACATATTGAATTATTACCGAATCAGTTACTAGTTAATGCATATTGTAGTTTCAACATGAATATGTCTCTTCTTTGTCTGTTTCATATATTTCAACCAATATTGATTTTGATCTTAAAATTTTACAGGGTTGTATAAAATCATCTCCCCTATCTATGGTAATTTTTTGAGAATTTTTGAAAATGTATACTTATGGTTTTCATTAATAATAATATAGTTCTATTTGTTGGACCTGTAGTAAAATATTTAAAAAATTCTCAAAAAAATTACCACATGTATGGAAGTTGAGCTTCTATAATTTTGTAAAATTTGAAAACCAAACTTAATCAAATTTGAGAGATATGAAAATAACAAAATACCAAACAGTAGCATATAGTATCTCTTACTGTCAAAAAATAATATTTTACTATTAAAAATTCTAAAAAAATTATCACACATAGGGGAGGTGAGATTCTACAACCTTGTAAAATTTGAAGACCAAAATCAATTGGAATTTGAGATATATGAAAATAAAAAGTGCTAAAAAGCAACATATACTATCTTTTACTGTTATAAAAATTACATTTACTGCCTATTACTCAATGTATTACTACATGATGTATATAGTAGTCTTATGGTGTAAAATTTATGAAAATTATATTTACAAGTTTTGAAAAATCTCAAAAATTTACCATAAGTAGGGTAGGTGAGGTTCGACAGCCCTTCAAAATTTATAGACCAAACTCATTCGCATTTGAAAGATATAAAATTGACAAAGCACTAAATAGTAAAAAATCACTAGTTAGCCGAATTGTCTTTTTTATATCTTTTTAACTGATATTAATTTTAGTCTTAAAATTTTATAGGGTTGTAAAATCTCACATCCTCTATGTACGGTAATTTTTATAGAATTTTTGTAAACTTGTACTTATGGTTTTCATGAATAAGAATTTAGTTCTATTTACTGGACTTGCACTAAATGATTGAAAAATTCTCAAAAAATTATCACACTATAAATACTATAAAATTTGAAGGCCAAATTTGATCAGATTTGAGAAATATAAAAATAATAAAGTACCAAACAAAGAGCATATACTATCTTTTACTATTAGAAAAATAACATTTTATTGTAAAAATTCTTAAAAAATTACCACACATAGGGGAGGTGATATTCTACCACCCTTTAAAATTTGAAGACCAAACTCAATTGTATTTGAGAGATATAAAAATAATAAAGTACTAAACAGTAGTATATACTACCTTTTACTATTAAGAAAACTACATTTTACTACCTATTACTCAATGTTTTACTATATGATGCATACAGTAATCTTATGGTATAAAATCTATGAAAATTATTTTTATAAGTTTTGAAAAAATCTCAAAAAATTACTATATATAGGGTAGGTGAGTTTCTACAATGTTTCAAAATTTGAAGATCAAATTCAATCGCATTTGAAAGATATGAAATTGGCAAAACTCTAAACAGTGAAAAATCACTAATAAGCCAAATTTGCCTTTTTCATAACTTTCAGCTGATAATGATTTTTATCTTCAAATTTTATAGAGTTGTATAATCTCACCTCCCCTAACTATGGTAATTTTTTGAGAATTTTTTGGAAACATGTACTTATGGTTTTCGTGAATAAGAATATAGTTCTGTTTGTCGAACCTGCAGTAAATTATTTGAAAAATTCTCAACAAATTACCATACATAGGGTAGATGAGCTTCTACAATCTTGTAAAATTTAAAGACCAAATTCAATCAGATTTAAGAGATATGAAAATAACAAAATGCTATACAGCAGCATGTACCATCTTTTACTGTCATAAAAACAATATTTTACTGTAACAAATTTTCAAAAAATTACCAAACATAGGGAAGATGAGATTCTACATCCCTGTAAAATTTTAAGAATAAACTTGATCAGATTTGAGAGATATAAAAATAATAATATGCCGAACAACAGCACATACTATCTTTTGTTGTCAAGAAAATAACATTTTACTTCCTATTACTCTAGGTGTTACTATATCTTGTGTAAAGCTGTTGTTTAACACCTTATTATAGTATGGTAACATCTGGTGTAATAGCTCGTAACACGTCAGTTGTTTCTATAGTAAAAGGCAATATATCCAGTGTTTTCTAAAATTCATGAAAAACATATGTACATATTTTGAAAAATTCTCAAAAATTACCATATATAGAGGATGCAAGATTCTACAATCCTAAAAAATTTGAAGACCAAAATCATTCTTATTTGAAAGTTATGGCTAAATAACAAAAAGTGACATATTCATGTACAAAAAAGAAGTAGCATTTATTAGTCATTTACTAGTTGGATTTAGTACACTGGACAGATGCGCTAATTTATTGCTTGCTAATTAATGCCACGAAGTAGGCTCGGTTAGTATGAAAAACTGTCTTGCGCTTAGAATAAACTATTCTACTCATAGACGTAGAATAATATATATATATATATATATATATATATATATATATATATAGGAAGCCTTTTCCGTACTCCCAAGAGTACATACTCCCACCTCTAATATACCACTTAAATAAACGTTTTATACTGCTTTCACTTTTGATATACTCCAATAATAATTCTAAGATACTCCAATACAACATGATTAAAAAAATTTCTAAGGAATATGTAAATAAATTATGCTATAAAGGGTGGATTTTAATGAAATTTTTCACTTGAACTCACTTTGGAGTATCTTATAATCAATATTAGAATATACTCAAAATGATAGAGAGGTATAACAACATCATTTAAACTAAGATACTAGGGATAGACCGCTAAGAGTACTTACACCCCTGCCACGAGAATTAATATAATTCATATATATTATTGAGTATGGAATCATTTTCTAAAATACTATATATATATATATATATATATATATATATATATATATATATATATATATATATATATATATATATATATATATATATATATATATATATAAATATATAAAAGCCGAAAATATATAACCTAAGAAAGTCATCTTCACTTAAAAATTTGTTGAAAACGGAACTTTTGAATTATTTTTAAAACCGCTAAACACTATCGGATTTTTATAAAATTGTACATGCTTTATAATGATGTAAATAATTTATGGTACAGATATAAGATGTGTAGGATCAAACACAAAAATTTTCAAATTAATTGAACTTCATTTATTATTGTTAAAAAACAAAAAATAGAATGAACATAATTGGGACAAGAATATTGTCTAATTTTATAAATTTTCTCGAGTGTAATCATGATCCGAAATTTTTATGAGAGCTTAATAATTGCCTAATTAAAATTTTATAAATTTTTTTTTAAAAAATCAACTTTTTTATTTGCTCAGTCAAATCTATGTATGCATTGAACTTCATTTGTTATATTTCAAAAATAAAAAGGTAAAGAACATAAATGGTACAGTGCAATTGTAAGAATTTTATAAATTCACTGGAGTGTGATAATGATTCAAAATTTTTATGAAATCTTAACCATTTCATTATAACCCTTCTTCAAAATTTTTGAAAATTTTAAACCTTTTTTATTATTAAAGCAAATCTATGTATTGATCATCAGGCTTTTATTAGGATATAGCACTTTCAGTATTTTTGGAACTTCTTGAAGTTTGATAATCATATACAAATTTTATAAAAACATTAATGATACATTAGGAACATCTACAAAAAATTTCAAAATTTTCTAACGTGGTTTGTACTATTTTTTATTTGGTTGAAATTTGCTAGTATGGCTTTTATGAGGACTGTAACACTGTCTGAATTTTCAAAAATTCATAAAACTTGATCATCATCTGAGAATTTTATGAGAATATTAATGATACACCATAACCATGCACAAAAAAATTTAAAATTTTCTAACATGATTTATTTTATTTTTCATTCGGTTCAAACTTGCCGGTCAGTGTTTTATCAGGACAATTGCAATGTTTTAATTTTTAAAAATATTTCAGATTTGATACTCATCTGAAATTTTTATAGGAACATCAATGATATGTCAGGAACCTACACAAAAAAATTCAAAATGTTTCGATGTTGTTTGATCTATTTTTCACTTAGTGCAATTTTGTCAATATTTCAGCAAATCTCATCGAGATCTCAGCAAAACTAGCCGAAATTTCAGTTTTCTCGGTAGAAAAAAAATCCAGATTTGAAATTTTTTTTGTATTTTGTCTGGGATTTGTCCGAAATTTCTAAATCTCATCGAGATTTCATTCTTTGGCCATAGATGAGATTTGGAGCGAAAACGAGATTTCAATCCTTGGTCTATGCTGTTTTTTTTTTTCATAGTGACCAAACAGTTGGCACAATACAATAGTATATTACATGTTCACGTTCTCCCAGACCACCATCCAAGAATTTTAAAGCGTACTACGTATATATAAGCCCTCCGTTCTATTCTAATATCCTTTTAGAACACGTACAACCAATCTTTTAAAACTTTGATCACTAGTATGTAAAAAAGTATTTTGATGTATCACGTGAAAATAATATGACTAGATTTTTATTAAAAGAGCACTTTCATATTATTATAATTTTAATAATTTTTACTAACATATAATTAAAAATTATAATAATCAAATGTGCATAGTAAAGACCATGTCGATGTTAAAAAAGATAAGTAAAAAAACGGAGGTAGTACCTCCCAACACCTTGGGGTCCATAGTTGGATGCCGCGCATGAATTATAAGCAGCTAGCCCAGCATGCATGATCCTCTTGTCGTTTGAATGGTTTGATCGATCGACCTGGCCTGTTATGTATACCCTACGTGATGACAGTACTGGAGGCTACTAACCATAATACTCATTCCTCCAGTATAAAATAACTAATTATTATTTTAGTTCAATGCACATATATAGAGCGATGAAAATTTTAATACTTTAATATTTGTCGTATGGATTAATTGTGTACTCGCCATTCTAACGCTACTATTGATAATTAATCAATATAATATAGCCATATGATGAAAAAGGTTGTTTTGAAAACCAAATTGGAGTATTTACACATAAAAACCGAGTATCCGAAACATTACATTATAATTACTTTTTTCATCCAAATTTATAAGTCATATTTTTTTAAATAGTCTTGTTCATAAATATAGAACATTTTATATTTCGATGTAAAATTGGTACGATGCTCTCTCTGTACACATAATAAATATCTATATTTACTTTATATTTTTTATATTTATATATTGCATATAGTATTTAGTGACAGTAATCAAGGATAATATAGTTACTGGAGGGAGGGAGGGAGTAATATTTTAGTGCCGTGGGGAGGCAGGTAATCCATCGATGAACCGTGTACGTCTTCTTAATTTTGACTTTCTTCGAATGTAAGGCGTCGTGAACGATTTGGTGGCATGATAGAATAAGATACATTGATATGTAGATCAATTGATCGACCAGCTATGGGCACCTTACTAAATGTTTACATCCACTAGCCACGTGAGTAGCGTGATCTTCTGTGGCGGCACATGGCAGCATCCGCAGATGCGTACCCATGTATGATATAGCTGCTCGTGCAAGTTAGGCTCGCTTGAACATGTATATATATGTATGGTCTGAGTCTGACCCTCTAGGGTTTTTTTTTTTTTTTTTTGTGTCAAGGTATGTATGTATCCAATCGTGTGGCACGTAATTAAATCTGCTATATAAAGTTGGGCCCCGAGGTGATCCCGATCTTCGTTGATTGAGACCAGGACATGACATGTCTATCGAAATTTTCGTCAAAAGTGGTCATAATTTTACATGTTCATCGAATTGTAACTAGCAATCGAAAGGAAAAAAGTGCTTGAGCCTATACTCCTCAAGGGTGTAGCACTATTATAAGCAACTAGCCGTGCACTTGATATTTTTTTATAGGAGATGCTAGCAATCGGACGTCCAATTTCAGTTATATATTTTTTCGGTCGCGTCGGCGCAACACTTTTTTTCATTTATGCAATATTTTTTTTCATATATGCAACTTTTTTTATGCATGCATATTCCTACTATTATCGAGTGTTTTTGTTGTAAACGGTAAAATTATTGCGGTGATCCCGATCGACATTCCTATTATTATCGGAAGAAAATGTTACAAGTATGAGAAGAAAATATTGTACGTATGGAAAAATGTTGCAGATGAAAAAAAAAGAACGTCGGATGACAAGTCACTAGATTTTTTTATTCTACTATAGTTCTCTCGGTGGCATGATATTGTCTGCAGAGATCATGCTGCAGCGGATTCGACTGGTCTGGTACGACTTGCTCAATGGCTACTAGGATTCAATTGCAAATTAAGGGTCTGTTTGGTATAACTCCAGATTTTAATTTTATCTGAAATCTGAAATTTATAGGCTAAAATAAAATGAATTAAGTTTATATTTTTGATTAAAATGTAAACAAGATGATTTATCTAAACACTTTTAATGTACTCATAGCTTCAGCTTCATCAGATCCTGCCAAACACACCCTAAAGCATGGGACGGGATTCTTGTGGGGCGCCATGCCTGTGGTCCCTCACGGGTCGTGCTGCACTGTAGCTAACGCTGCCATGATCGAGCTGCTGCAATTACGGCGTTAGCAAGTTGAGGCCATGGATCGCCCATCTCGTAGGTCGTTCTATCCAGCTATTCAATTCGCACTTTTCATTTTTACACGTAAATATATAGAATAGTTTGTGTGAAGTTAACATTTTTTTTCTTTTTCTTGCATTGGAGATTTGCTGCGTAAATTAATTTCCATTAGTTGGAGCGGGCCGCTGATCCGTGAGCCCTCTATGGACTAGAGACCCATCTGTTCCTGTCAGATTTGCATTATCTAAATCATGTGATACAATCATCTCTACTATATAATGCAGGAGTTTCGCCTGCATCATTTCTTTAGAATTACCTATTATACCACTCTATTTAATAAAAATTCAGAGAAAAACCAACCCTCTCTGAAACCCCTCCCTAAATCGCCAACCCCTCTCCTCCTGTAGCCGACCCCCACACGGGCCCGCCACGAGTGCAAAGAAACTTCTGGTGTTAATGCTACCGTGAATTGGCAGCTGCATGCCGTACGTACCAAACGTAGCTAGCAGTGCATGCTAAATTGCAACGGTAACAGATCGACGTGGAGCCCACGTCTTTTTCATGTCGTTCATGTCTTTAGAAATTAAAGGATGTTGGCCTCGTGTAGTTGAGTGGTGTATAGGTATCTACGGTAAGCTTTTTCTCTTTTGAACCTCACCATTAACATTATTGGTCTTATGTAGTTGAGTGATAAATGATTGGTGGAGATATTGGAGTTCACTACTGCAAAAAGACTTAAGACCGTCTGCGATAACGTGTCTGTGATAAGTCTCGATCTCTCGGACATATCAGGCTTTAGCCGTGGAAATCGTTCTTTCATGCATTGCACATTTGGACTGTGCAACCAGATGATCTGCCACTTGCGTACACGCATACAAGATCATAGTTTTTAATTCCACGTAATTTAATTGACAGGCTCTGTGTATTTTGTTGGTGGTCTAGTCCCTTCTGCAGCTTCTTCCTCAAAAGCTATCCAGTGAGCTTTACTGGCCTGAGTAAAAATGAGAAATTTTACAATATATTATATTGCTGGTGGTATACAGTGACGGTGGAAATCAAATATAGTTATTGGTTTGTTAAAAGTATTCATACTATTATACTATCGGATGAAGTATAGATAAATGCTAGTTAAACTGACCTATTAGATGAGAAGAATGAATGATCTACATTGAAATTGGTGTACGTAGAAGAGCTCGTAAAAAATACCTTACCAGATATGGCAAATGTTCCATGTCTTCGGTCTGGTGTGGGAATTATACTATTTTGTGTAGTATTCTTGCCAAAATTTATGTGTTTCAAATAAGATTGTATATTATATAAATTTAGAGTATCTAATCGACTAGAATTCTGAATATTCTTGTATAAATATATGTTCTGGCTTGCGCGACTACTTATTACTCTACGTCTCTTTAGTACTTATCGCACTAGGTGTCTAGGAGCATATAAGCATTCCGGAGCATAATTGTTCAAGAAGAGAGGTACGAACAAACGAAACTATCACTATCATTGAGTGCAATGCACAACTAGGTTTCGTCTAAATTTGCGGTTAATCAGCGTGTCGCATTTGGACTCAGTCACCGATCGAAAGAATCCCGAAATCGTCTCTTTTCTAGCTGCTCTTATCCTTTTATTTTCTTAAATTTAGTATCCACGTGAAATTATTTATAAATTTAATCCTCTTCTCACTGCAGAAGGCACTTCCGTGCCTATAGAGAGTGTGAAAACCAAAGCTACCGTGTGCACTTGGGAGTGCGTCAGCTGACGGGCCATGGGAGTAGGTTGGGGAAGATGGGGCCAGCAGCTCCTGCGGCTGGGCAGTGCCATAGATGGGCCGGTGCCACGGCTAGAGAGCGTGGCACACTACTACAAATGAGGCTTATATCGACGACGATCGCGCATTTGCTTTTAAAAACCATCGTATTATGGAACATCACGCATTTGTTATGTACTCAAACCGTTGCAGAGCATATATCATGACGGTTTTATATTACGCTTCGTCAGGATACAAGAAATATCACAGACGGTTTCTAAATATAACCGCTCATGATTGCTACAAGATTCATTACAGACGGTTTGGAGTAAAACCGCTCAGGATTTCACAGACGGTTATATAACACAACCGTCTGTAATATCTACAAGAATCATTATGCATTTGTTATATTTAGAAACCGCTTATATATTTCTTGTATCACGACGCCTCGTAATATAAAACCGTCGTGATAATACCGCTCTCCGTAAAAATAGAGCCTCGATCCATTCACTTCGCTTATAGGGTTTCGCTTTCTATGCTATGTATACTGTGGAAGTGAGGCGATTTTTTGAAAGAAAGCCATTGATTTCAAGGGTGATATTAGATTCATTTGATTTTGGTGATCTAAGGTTAGTAATGAGTTCTCTAATTGCATGCGCATCGAATTCAATATCCGGGTTTGTTAGACGTAATTAATTTAAAGATTGTTTGATTAGATCTAGTTTAATTGTAGTCGGATCCATATGTTGTTTGTGATATTTGGTTAGTAATGTGTTTTAATTGCATTATATTCAACATCTATCTTGATAAGGAAGGAATTTGATGATTTTTTAGATCTATCTTGTAGAACCATGTGTTGGTTGTTTGATGAATAAGGTTAGCTAGTAATGGTTCTATTTGCATAATATAATATTCGATTATGATGTAGCTAGCTAGTTTGTTAAGAATAGAATTTAAAGATTGTTTAGATCTAGCTTATAGATTAATTCAAGTCTTTTGGTGATCTAAGGTTAGTAATGGGTTCTAATTTCATTATTATATTGAAGATTAATTTGAATTGTGTTAATTATTTCTTTGTGATGTAATTAAGGTATGTAATTGCATAATTAGTTTAAGAATGTGCATACGACTACACCGTGCACTTAATATTTAACACTAAGTGTTACATGTGTAGCGAGATGGATCGAAGTCGATGTACCGAGAACCGTGACGAGTGCCGAGTACCTTAATGGCGCTCCACTTTCAAAAGAGCAGCAGAGGAGGATATGTTTAATAAGGGGTGCAATTCATGTCATGTCCGCGCATTGATTGCTAAAATCAAGATGTTTCAAACTCGGTATACAGATCGGCACACTTGATTCAAGGGTTTCAAAAGGGCTATACATGTTGGACCACCATGGCTAAGAGCATAATATACGTGAAGCGAGAAGTAGTGTTAATATCGTCGATTTATGTCAATGATATGTCTGATGATCATATCGATTGTGCTTCCGATGAGGACAAAGTTGCACGATGACAATTTGGATCAGATGCTACGCGATGCGTATGAAACCTTGATGACAGGGAATATGGACAGCCTCCAGTGGCTTAATGGAGGACCTTGAGAAACCTTTGTTCGCAGGGTGCAAGTTGAAATACACAAGGTTATCATCCGTGCTTCAACTACTCAAATTGAAGGCAAGCAACGTTGGTCCGACAAGAGTTTCACAACAATACGTACGCCTATTGGCGACATGCTTCCAGAGGGAAACGAAGTTGTTTACAAGCACCTACAAAGCCAAGCGTGTTCTTTGTCCCTTGGGAATGGAAGTAGAAAGAATACATACATGTCCAAACGATCAGATCCTCAGACCGCAAAGAGTACACAAACTTGCATATATGTCCGTGTGCAACGATCCCGCAGACAAGCGTAAGAGTCATTCAGATGATGATGGCGAGAGCATTGAGGTGAAAAAGGTCCTCTGCTAAGGTGGCATGGTATCTCGCCTAATTCCCGCTTGAAGCGCTTTGTTTGCGAACCCAAAGGAGGCAAAACTGCTATGCTGGCACTTTGAGGAGCGAAGAATGATGGAATGCTAAGGCACCGCCGATTCCATCCAAAGGAGAAACATCGACAGAGCTTTCAAGAATTCGTGTGGATCCGAGAAATATAAGGTTTGGATTGAGTACAGATGGAATGAATCCTTTCGTAACATGAGCAAATGCAAGATAGCACTTGGCCCAGAATCAGATTCACAACCTTCCTCGTTGGTTGTGTATGAAGCGAAGTACATTATGTTGTCTCAGGCTTATCTAAGGACCGAAACAACTGGGAACGATATTGATGTGTACCTAGCTCCATTGGTGGAAGATCTAAAACACCGTGGGTTACCGGTACACGTATGGGATGCGCATAAACGAGAGAACTTTACTTTGCATCGCTTGTTGTTCTCGCACCATAAATGATTACCCTGCCTTGCTAACTCGTGTGCCAGAGTACAAAAGGAACCAAAGCCCGCACTCACCGCTTAGATGATACCGAGAGTTTATGGTCAATCACTCCCGCAAAACTGCGGTACATGCCATCATCAGAGGTTCCTTCGGAGGAATCACCCATATCGCAAGATGAAGCAACTTTTCGACGGAAGGAACGAAATGGTCCAGCTCCAAGGCGCTTGAGCGGAGAGATGTTCATGACATTGTTAAGGATTTGGATGTTGCGATAGAAAGGGACGAATCAAGTACCCGTGAAAAGAGCATGTGGAAGAAGAGATCAATATTCGGGACCTACCTTATCGAGCACCTAGAAGTTCGCCATCGCATCGATGTCATGCACGAGAGAAGAATGTCCGTGATGCTGATTGGTCTCTTACTCAACATTAAGGGTAAAACAAAGGATGGTATCAACGCACGGCTTGACTTGGTCGATATGGGCATAAGACCCGAGTTAGCACCGAAAGAGACCGATAAAGGCCGACGCATTTGGAACTCGCTTGTTATACTCTGTCAAAGGCCGAAAGAACTGAATCGCGCTGCTTGCATGGTGTGAAAGTTCCGTCCTGCATTCTCCAACATGAAGAGACTTGTTTCGCTGCAAGATTTGAAATTAACCGCATGAAGCCTCATGATTGTCATGTGCCGATGACACGATGCTCCCCGTCGCAATTAGAAGTATTTTGCTTGGCCAAGGTCCGAGAGACAATCACTAGGCCGTGTTATTTCTTTAACACAATCGCCGAAGGTCATCGATCCCGGCGACTAGATGCTCGCAAGTCGAGGTGGTGATGACTCTATGTAATCTTGAGATGTATTTCCTCCATCATTTTTCGATATCATGGTCCATCTCATTGTTCACCTTGTGACAGATAAAGATATGCGGCCAAGTGTTCCACGTAGCATGTACCCATTCGAGAGGTACATGGGAATTTCAAGTCTTACGTGACGAATCGATCTCGTCCGGAGGGTAGCATTGTCGAAGGTTATGCAATGTAAGAGGCCGCCGAGTTCTCAAGGCCGATTACATGGCCCTGTGTCGAACCAATAGGTGTGCCTCGATCTCGCCATGAGGGGAGGCTCCAGGTATCGGACCATCTAAGGAAAGCAATCACGCTCGATTCAATATGTGATGCTCGAGCCCATTTCACGCTTTTGCAACACATGGTCAGAGTGTCCGCCTATATCGCCGAAAGCACAAGCAATGGCTAAGGCAAGAGAATCCAAAGACGGTAGGAGTCTTGGATCACGAGACAAGATAACCTTCAGCTCAACAAATGGTTGAAGGAGCGACCTATCATCGGAGCTCGCCGATGACACGACATGGTTGGCAAAAGGACCAACTTTTACAGCTTGTCACATGGAAAGGATATGATTTAAATGGGTACACATTTTACACGAGAGATCGTGATATGAAGAGCACAAACCGTAACAATGCAGATCCGTGATAGATGCATTCAATAATACCACTGGTTGACGAGGAGCTCCTACTATGGGTTCATAGAGGAGATATGGGAGCTCGACTCACGATTTTCAAGATTCCCTATTTCGTGCCGCGGGTCCACCTCCAAAGACGTGAAGATTGACAGAATGGCATCACTCATGTGGACCTCGAACGTGTCGATACCAAGATGAACCATTCAGCATCGCTAACCAAGTTGTTCAAGTCTTCTATGTAACCGAATTCGGCCCAACAAGAAGCGCCACGTAGTTCTTCAGTGGAAAAGGAGACTTGTCGGAGTTGAGAATGTAGTAGATAAGGAAGAGTACAATCAATTTGATGAGTTGCCACCTATCGAAAATGACATCCCGGTCCCGGAAGAACAACATGAGGAAGCAAGCTACACACGCCGATCATCATGAAGGGCTAATTTTCGTACAAAAGAATAAGCATGTGGTGGCGTAGTTATGAGAAGGGTGCATTGTCATCATGCTTACTAATTTTCATGTGTAATAATATTACATTAATGCTATTGTAAAGATGATACGACCCATCATGCTTTGTACATATGATTGTGATGATCTTTGTAAGTAGCTTGTGAAGCATCTGGATTGATGGAAAAGATGCAAGTATGAGAGCACGTATTTATTCCTTAATATCAATATGATTCCACATACATGATTCAAAGATGGCCATTCGCATATAATTGATGACAAGAAATAAATTATGTAGACTATGGCAAACAAGAATGTAATCGATCATGTCTACTTTGGCAATATGGAAATAGTTGTATATGATTGCTCTTTGATTTTAGGGTTCAATTGAGGATTAGAATCTCCACATCAACCACAAGATGCTCTATATTCGTTAACGACAACTTTCCTGTAAGATACAACAAAGTGGCACGCATAAGAGTCGATCGAATCAACCGACAACCTAATGTTAGTGAATAAGACATATCACAGACGGTTCTTTTTAACATAACAACAGGATAAAGATTTGTTACAGACGGTTCTATTATAGAACAACTCTGCGATATTCAACATCACTGCATCGTTCTATTATAGAACCGCTCAGTGATATTCAACATCGCTGCATCGTTCTATTATAGAACTGCTCGTGATAATACATCATGCACGCTATATTTTAGAACCGCTCGTGATGTGCTCTCTATATATCTCTCTGCCAAGCAGGCTGATTCACAGCCGCTGCAAACCCTAACTCTTTGAGACGTTTTGTGTCTCAAGGCGGCCTCCTCCTCCCTGCGCCCCTCCCTCCCCGACGCTCCCCCGGCGCCCTCCCTTCCCGGCTGCCCTCCTCGCTGGCCTCCCTCCCTGGCGCCCTCCTCCGCATCCTCCCCAGATCGACGCGTTCCCCATCGCCGCCCTCCCGCAACGAACGCCCTCCCCTGCCCCTCCCCTGTGACCTCCCCATCGCCGCCCTCCCCGCAATGACGCGGTTCCCATCGTCGTGTTCGCTTTTCTTCCAACAACAGCTGGTCTTGCTCGTGTAAGTGTCACGCGATCTTTCTTTCTTTCGCTATGGGTGATTGGTATCGCTCTATGAGTATCGCTGAACCGACGAGTATTTCGGGGACTAGCCATCGAGCTAGAGGCCGCTTTCGATCCGGAGGCTCGATTTTGTTCTACTATCGCCGCCGATGATGATTCAATTAAATGAGGCTATATTGATCTCGCTAGTTAGTGAGTTCCTTGTGTGATTCAATAACGCTTAGATCATTGTGTCTAGAATTCAACTTGGTCAAGGTTGTCACTGACATGTGATATGCTATCCCGTCTGTGATTCAACTCTTATACTCGTACTTATTTCGCTTGTCTCGTGGTGGATGTCCTAGTTTTAGGGAGGTGTCAAAATTTTATTAAGTTCGCAACCTCCTAGTTCGCTTGTCCCATTGCTCAAGAGCTTTTCATAGTCCATAGTTGAGTTCTAGTGAATCAATTTTCTTAACCAAGGTCAATTATGAGATTCACTAATCTCGATTTGTATACCCCTGTGATATATTGTTGAAATTGATGTTGGAGGGTTCTTAATTAAGAGCAACCCATCAATTTAGATAATCTGAGAGCAAAGTTGCTTATAAGCTAGTCCTTTGTGTTATCTTGTTTATGTCATACCTCTTGTGTGTGAATTATGTATTCTCATATATATGCTTAAGAGGAATAATAAATAAAGTCTTGCTCTTATACTTGCACTTATTTCGCTTGTCTCACGTGTGGATGTCCTAGTTTTAGGGGGAGGTATCACAAATTTTTATTAAGTTCGCAACTTCCTAGTTCGCTTTTTTGCTAAAAGGCTAATAACAAGCTATTTAGGCTAGTTCTTTTAAAAGGCTAATAACAAGCCATTTAGGCTAGTTCTTTTAAAAGGCTAATAACAAGCCATGGTATCCACAAACTTATTCACTCTAATTTGATTTTATTTGTTCTTCTTTTAGTTCGCCTCAAACTATTTTAACTTATAAAGAAAATGTCGCCCTCTAATCCATCGTCTCAAGGACATGATGTGCCCTCAAAAGAAGAATCGACCCGCTACCGCAAGAGGACCAAACAAAAGGCCAACAGACCGATATACCATTACGAGATCGATCCAAAGGATGGGGCCCCTAGAAAGCCAAAAAGGCAAATAATGCATTTCGAGTATGTGGGATAGTAGCACGAACGGGTTCCGATCACGCTATCTTCCCGGAAGTTGGTGACTATTGAGGCTCGCAATGCCTCATCGACGGAAGTTCTTTCATCGCTCAACATTCCGTAAGAATTCGCCCCCTAGTGCGACGATATGCACCGCTATGCAGAAAGACATGGAAGACCTTCAAGCATACGCCAGAGACTACGCCAAGAAGAATATAGATCCATACTCTAAGTATGGGTTCATTGATGCGACACGCGGCGGCTTTTGTTGAGATGAAGACGACGATTTAATTCGCGCGGCCAAAGTGAAGCAAACAAGGCTTTGCAGTAAGGAACACTCACCCCACAGACTCGCAGACCGCCGGCTACGCGGGAAGAGAGCGAATGGGACAGGAGGACGAGGAGGGTATCTCGCCATTTCCAAAGAATCACAGATCCACGTGCGAGATCGGCTAAGAGCGAGGTCTTCGCCACATCCTCCGCAACTGCCTCTTCAGAAACCCCATGGACGAGGAAGTCCGCCAACGCCGTAATATATAAATCGAACTACCAATTTTACGTAATTAGTCCATGACTTCATAAGTGAAATAACTTGTCGATCTTGCAGTAGCGTTGAGTACACAACGCTCGATAGCTCTTTTTTGCCGACAGAGAGAAAGATGCACCGCCCATGGCCTTGGGAAACAAGGAACACCCTAGTCGCATAAGAGGCATAGGGTTTTGTTCCATGGAAAACTGGATTCCCGTAAGACTTCCACGATACCAAGTAAGAAGAGAACTAAAGCCGAGCGAGTCAAATCTTATAAAGAATTTGGAGGACAAGTTGAGAGGAGAGTTGAGAGAAGAGTTAAGGGAGAACTGAGAGAAGAATTTTATGAAAGGATAAGAATCCTCGAGGAAAGGCTCACCAATCAAGAAAGAAATATCAGACAAGCCCCGTATATATCCGCAAGTCGCCCCACTACCCGTGAAGAGCAAAGCAGGCATCCGCTCCTCCAAGTGACATAGATGAACATAGCGGACTTATCCTCAGATGTGACATTAAGGTGGCCACGCAAAGGCAATCTCCAAGTGAGAATTAACAATGGCACCGCTCCTCCGACGGCCTTGGGGCATGGCATATCCATCCACTAAGGGACCATGGTGCACGGTACCATGATAGCGCCGGGTTTCACCAAGGTCAATGTGGACGGGGTATTTGATAGTTTCAAAATTGTCGATCTATAGAAGCCGCCAAACGACGAGATCATGAAACTTGGGGATGCCATTGGCACATTCATCCAATAGCCTAGCAGCGACATCTCCCTGGTCGCCCCTTCTATCATGCAACAACCGCGACGATCTGATTCGCCTATTGTATCGCCGTCTGATCAGTTGGCTACCAAATCAAGCTGGTACAAATAGACTCCACTTGATGTACATAATGTGACCTCTTTCCGCCCATTCCTCTCCGTGAAGGGTTCATACAAAACAAAGAAAGGCAAGGGCAAACAGAAGAAAGAAAGGCAAGAACAAGTCGACTATCCATCTCGCCGAGTTGGCTAAAAAATACAAGTTAGGAGAGTCACATTAACGAAAGGCAGCAGAACTTCACTTGGTATAGCTTGCCAACAATTGCATACTTGGTACATGCAACAAGCCGGAAAGCCGAGCGTGAACGCATAACAAGTATCGCTAAGTTCAAGTATGAACATCTATTCAACGACTCAATGGGCTTCTTCACGGCCGATTTTCCGGACTTGTTCCATCTCTACAACCTCGACGCTTCGACGCCAAGACTCATAAGATGCTGGACCTTGTAAGTGTGTGCTATCACAACTACATTCGCCTAATAGTGATAATTGTCCTCCAATATATATATAATTCGCTTTTGTATATATAGATACATGCAACTCGAAGCGACACGAAACTATCGATCGGCTTTTCGACCCACATATAGTCTCAAAGCAAACAATGGATCTGGATATAAACATGGTCGAGAAATACGTGATAGAGGCATTGCTAGCACAAAAGATAAAGAATTCATACTTATACCCCATAACCTGTGGTACGTAAATGCTACCACATGCTATACTTTGTCTGCACTGCACACAACTCGCTTTCGCTCATTGTCCATTGTGATGTACTTGTGTAGGTTTCACCGGGTTCTAATTGTAATTGAACCACCACAAACCGGTTAAGTACCTTGATTCCTGACGTGGCGTAAACCACGACTTGACACCTATCGCAAAATTACTCACCGTAATCACGCTTCCTACGCACATGGTCGTAAGTTGTTCCGTGTTTATATTGATATTGGAATGGCTTAGGCTAACCTTTTGCAATCTTGTAGAGCGCTCAAACACGTGAAAGATTGGGCTAAACTACAAAGATGATTTGAACTTTTCAGATCCGCTATACACAACAATTCTATATCAAACCCCGTAATAGTGACTCTAGAACTAACCGTAGGTTTTATTTGCGTACACCAAAGAAGGTCGGAAATAACCTATGTGGATTTTATGTTTGCTACAACATGCAAACCATCGCCGCTAAAAAATGTAGCAAGACATATAAAACTACGTTGACTGAGGCCCAATTGAGCAATATTAGAGGGAGAGTTTGTTGCTTCCTCGCCACCAAGTAATAATAAAAAGGCGCGCTCCACGCAGCTCGATAACTTCGGAGTTGTACAATTGTCAAATGGTATTCATTAATTCGGAAAATATGTCAAAAACTTGCGTTATTCTTGTTTGTACGATTCATTGTATTGTCACATGATATTATCCTTAATATATATTTGCTCATCTTGAATGCAACAACTTAACAGCCTTGTTTGTTGAACTAGATGTTTTTCCTACACCCTCAAGAGAACCTCCATTATTTATGATTTGTTGTTCAAATTTCCATCTACTTAGGTTTCTGCATCAATATTTGAATTTGCATGTTATACTGTATTTGCGAAGAAGACACTTTATCTATAACCAAGGCTGCCTTCTTCACAGCATCACCGTCCATCGGCTTCTCCTCGCCTTTTTTTCTCCATTCAAGCTCTGTGTTCCAAAGTCCTTCCTGCATGGAAGACCCGACTTGCAATCACATTTGTTCAACCTTTAATTACCCTACCTAAAGTAATCTATCAAGTACATCTACAATTTTTACCAAAGTACCATGTTCTCCCACCGTGGCACGACGGTGACGCTACATAAGAGCATGTCGTCCGGCCATTTCTACACCGTGGCACTACGGTGACCTCGCAGAAGCCACTTCGATGGCATGAAGCAAATCACACACTCTAGTGTGTCCTGCTCGATGGAGAAGGTCAGGTTGCTGCCGCCGCCATGCCGTCATGGGTCTTGGTTGATTTATTAGTCGAGTTCCATCAACATTATCATAAGAAGGAGAAAAAGCGCCACAAATGTTTATATTTTAAGTCTATCCCGACGGACAAACTCGCTGCCTCAATGCATATAGGAAGTGCGATATTCAATTACAACATCTATAACTCGTTGTGCCTTATAAATATCAAGTAGAAATATTGATGGAAATTTCAACAACACCATAACTAATGGAGGTTCTGCGGGATGTGGGAAAAAGGTCATCACAGACGGTTCTTATTTGAAACCGCTCGTGATAAGTTCATATCACGAGCGGTTATGATTTGAAACCGCTCGTGATAAGTTCATATCACGCGGTTGCCAGATTTGAAGCCGCTCTGTGATAACTTCATATCACGCATTTGTTATGATTTGAAACCGCTCGTGATATTTAGTTATCACGAGCGGTTTTAAATCATAACCGCTCGTGATAATTAAATTTCATGACGGTTTATTAATACAACCGCCTCATGATATATATTTTCTCGCGGGTAGAGAACCGCTCGATGATCTCCTTCATCACGCATTTATTATTATCGACGGTTCACAAAATCGTCTCTGATGACGTTTGTGAACCGTCTGTGATGATGTTTTCTGTAGTAGTGGCAACTAGGCTGCCATAGCTTGGAGGCATGGGAGGTGGCCGGGATGCACAGGAGGCTGATTGTCGTGGATGGGGAGTGCGGGAAGCTCATTCCACTATAGAAGAGCTGTTTCCATGGTCGGGAAGACCAATCATATAAGTATCGTGGGGAGACTAAATTTAGAAAAACCGAGGAGAGGGGACTAGAAACGGGATGATTTTCATATATGCTAGCTAGCTTTGGCCATACTTAATATTCTTCCCTCTCAACGATTGATTCAACGTTGTGCATTTCTAATGATGGCTTTGTTACAAGTTGGCTCTTGGAAGTGATCGAAAGCCTATTTTACCATGTTTTGCATGGTTTTGGCTGCTGACGACGTAACCTTATCATAAGTGGCGTATTCAAACTCTCAAGATAACTAACCTGATATGATGCAGCCGCAAATTAGTTCTTTTGTATTTTTGTTGATTGCAAGTAGACAACTTGGATACTAACTGTGAGGTTGACTTGTCAGGTCAGCACATGCATGCATGTGCAAAAAATAGCTACTAGTAATTATTAGTTAACCAAGGGTAGATACATCAATCTCACCATATCCACTAAAAATTTTCATTAAACAAACATAAACGAAATGTGAACCGATTATCTTCAAAAACTACAAACATGGTTCAAAAATCTGTAACAGTCCAGAGCAATTGCCACAAACAAAACATAGACAAATTCTTATATATGTATTCAACCACTTTAATTACTGAATGACAACATGATATTAATTAGTGCCCATTCAAACAAACGAGAATACCTAAGAGGAGCTAGCTACGTATGTTTTTATTAAAAAGAAGAAAGACATCTAGATCCGAGCTCGATGATGAGTTAAACTTGGGTTGAAAGGTGTATGTATATCCACACCTACTACCGATCGACTCCGTTTAATTCCCATTTCTAACGTGGAAGCATAGAGTTCACGTAGGAACTGCACTGTTTCTTTTGAAATTCTGAAATTCCTACAACCCAAAACAAGCCTAATTGATTACTTAAGTCCTTCCCAGTTGTTTCGAACATAAGAATACATAACAAACCGAAGAGACATTGTAAAAAGATTAAGGGAAAAAACAATGCTCTAAGGATTTAATTATTCACTTGCACTGATGGCTAATGACTAAAGTTATATCTTTTGTGAGGACCAATCAAAATAGCTCAAAAATCATGATTTTCACCGATTCGAGCCGGTTCGACATTAGAAACTGTTGGTAAACGGTCCAATTAAACACTACTACAGATCAAACCTTCCATACCAGCCTATCAGTCCCGGTTAGATTTGAACCCGTACTGATGAGGGCTTCAGTACCGGTTCATTGGCTACAGATCGTTGGGCTTTCGACGCGGTCAGAATACTTAACCGGATCGATGCCCTCACATCGTCATCGATGCCTCGTTTGAGGAAAGTTCAAAACGAATGCATATTCTATGTATATCAGTACGCGATGGTGGGTGGGTTGGTTAGAAGGGTGAGACTGGAGTCACGAGGTTGTGAGTTCGAATTCCGCTTCTCCCATACACCCTCGACATATTTTGAAACATTAACCGGTACTGATGGGCATCAGTCTCGGATGCTCTGTACGGGTTCAAAAACCGGTACTAATAGCTGTTGTCAACCGGTACTGATAGTCATATATGTAGTAGTGAAAAAAAATCAAAAAATTTGAAAAAAAAATGCGACGTAAACCGGTTGAAAATCGGTGAAAATCGCTTGATTTTTTTAAAAAATAAAAAATCGATGAAAAATTGCTCAAAAAATCAGTTGCAAAAAAATCGATTGCTTAGTCGATTTTCAAATTGACCGGTTTTCGGTGAAAATCAACCGATTTTTGGTGAAAGCAGGTCGATTTGTTTTCAAAAATTTTGATTTTGAAACTCTTCAATTTTTGATGATTTTCGATTCAATATTGCTGATTTTTGAATTTTGATTTTCGAGCTTTTTTTTTAATACAGATATTGTTAACCCCGGCGAGGACCCAGCATGCTACATGATTCTCGTGTGTGGTGCAGCCATTATATCCGTGGAAAGGAACCCTTGGATGATCACATCACCGTTTCGTGACAATTAATTGTATACAGCCTACAAATGTTCTAATTCGTTAAGAAGAAACCGATTATTCGTTAAGAAGAACCGATTATTGTGTTGTGTGTTAATGTTCATTTTTACTATTACAAGATAGACGCACACGCATGTCAGAAACGCCAGTTTTCCGATATTGTTGCACTACTTACAAGTGTCATAGCTTGCAGCTAAGTAAACTCCAGGCTTGAATTCAGGCTGGTATCATGTACGGGTTGGCGCTAAAAAATATAATGAAAGATTGATCGGTCTAAACACACATATACACTGGGTTCAATTCTGGTTCGAGGCGTGTTAACTGATTTGATCTTGCGATCGACAAGATAGATGGAAAATACGCTCAAAGCCGATCTAATATGATAATTGGTAAGGACAACTATTCAAAGCTGATTAAATCAAAAGTAACGATAAGTCTAAATAACTCGTTAAAGCTAATTAGATGGTTGATAAAGGTAGATTTTTCTGAAAAAGGTAAGGTGCAACAAGATCGGAGAAAACCAAACCTATTTAATCGGAGAAGATCAATAATCGGCGATGCGCAACTTTATTAATCAACGACGAATTACAAGAGATCTAAACTACAAGTCTACTTCTAATTAATAGGAAAAAATATATAAAAAGTAAATGCGAGTTGTTTGATTGATTGATTTTTTTCTACTCGCCCTTGATCCCTTTTTATAGTACATAGGCCGATCGTATCCTTCTCCAATGCTTTGCCAACCGTGATTCGTATCGGCCTCTGTACAGATAAAATTTTATCTTTGAATCAATATTGATCATAATTCCATCTTCAACTTAACTTTTACCTTTTTAACTGATATCAGCTAGAAATATCTAATTTTATCCTTAGCTGACAAATCGGTTATATCTTGTCAAATTTTGGTGCGAACACTATGGGGCTGTTTGGTTGCCTGCATGCACAGAGATTTGCATCTATAGATGCAGAGTCTTAGTTTTTTCTTGTGTTTGGTTGCCTGCATTTAGTTTTGAACCTGGCTCTCTGGATGCAAGATGCTTCATGCAGCCTGGCTTTGGAGATACGTAGAAAATAGGCGTATCTCTGGATGCAACGACGGCATTATTTCGTTCACAAGAAGGGCCACCGTCACCACAATATCAAACCATGCATGGGGTGCCACGTGGATACGTAAGTTTCTTTTTTCTTTTTGTTTATATCTTTTGATTAGCATCTCCGACATCGAACCGATTTCAAAAATAAGTTCCTGATATTTTTTCAAACAAAACTAGACCACACTTGCTATATAAATTTTAAAATATTTAAATTTTAAAATACCTACCTACTAAATACTCAACCAAACACCGCTCTCAGATCAAGACATCCCAGATCCTATCGACCTACCGAGTTGAACGGGCCAAACTCGCGAGGGAAGGCAACCAAACAGCCCCTATAGTTATTAAAATCCTGTCCTGGGATGATTGACCAAACAAGTAGCTAGGAGCTTATAAGCTCAACTTGATCGTGCTTAGCTCGCTGGAATATATAAGATAAATCACAAAAAATGGTTCTAAGCCTATCTGGTCAAAGCTGGCGATTTTTTTTACCACAACATGTCTTGTTTTACCAAGTTCACTTGCTCTAATAAATAAATCTATCAGCACCAAGAGTTGGTGGAGGTAGAAATTCACAAGACGACTAAGGGGATCGCGTCTTTTTGATCTGGAGCGAGGTTGATCAGCAACCGATATTGCACCATCAAAGGAGTTGCTAAATGGCAGTCAGATTTTTTTTTTCTGTTAATAATATACCTTGGACATTTACTAGCCTCAATATTCACAAATACACAAGAACTAAAATTCGAAATATTTGGTTGACAAAAGAATGAAAAAAAAACCGGCATCTTTTCTAGAGCTGACATCAGAGGGGGTAACTGAGAAAACTTCAAGCTATTCCTACAATATCATGGTTAGTAAGGGGCTAATGCTAAAATGTTCCTCTCCTCTAAATTTGCCTCGGAGTTCGCCCTTGCCACAGCCGTCATCGTCTCCATTCTCCACCCGTCTTCTCTGTCTTCCTCCCTGCCCACCACCGCCGCTCATCCCAATCCCAACACGCTCACACCTTCCTCCCCCTCTCCCTCCCGCCCTCTGAATCGCCTTCGAAACAAACGACGAAGCCGCTGTTTCCGCGCTCGCACGCCAAGGAAAGTAGAACAACCACCAAAACTCGCAATCCTTGTACGTTTACGCAGTCCGAAACAGCAGCGAAGTGTTAAATTCGCGGCGTTTTTGGTGTTTCTGTGGGGGGGCCAAGAAGAGCGGTTTGGGACGAGAAATGGGGAGGAAATTGTGGCACGCCGTCGCGGCGCTGGGCGTGGCCTCCGCCGCGGCCGCCGTCGTCTCCGTCGCTGCCGACAGGGGAATCCCTTTCGCCGGCGTCGTGGCGGCGCCGGAGGAGGTGAGCTACCTGCGCAAGGTGGCCAACTTCCTGTGGCAGAGTGATCAGACCTCCTACCACCACGTGTGGCCGGTAATTAACAGTAGAAAGCCTTCTCTTTTGTTAATTTGAAGGTCTATTTGGCTTCTCTTTACTAAACATTCTGTTCGTGTACTTGTGGTAGTATTTGTTTGCTTCACTGGAGTGTGTGCCGTATTGCTTGTGTTCGTGTGGAATTTTTCTACTGGATTTAAGTCCTGTTTGGTTTATATAATAAGATTGCCATATTATTATTATTATTATTATTATTATTATTATTTGCTAAACTTGTTTAAAGTTAGATCATTAAAATTAAAGCTATACTCTGGCTAGTAAAAAATTTGCCACACCTTTTCAAGTATACGTGGACCTGGATGGCAAGAAAGAAATCTTATCACAAGTATGGCTATAAATTTTTTTTTTGGAAATAGTAAAAAATTGAAAATAGTTGTGGTCCGTACTGCACTTCTTTCTTCGATGTATGAATTATTGTGGATTTTCATAGATATACTGTGTTAATTTGGTGAATTATTTGGGCGTCTTATTTTGTAGCCGATGGAATTCGGATGGCAAATCGTGCTGGGGTCACTCATTGGATTCTTCGGAGCTGCGTTTGGGAGCGTAGGTGGAGTAGGTGGCGGGGGGATCTTCGTCCCAATGCTGACATTGATCATTGGCTTTGATCCAAAGTCGTCCACAGCGATATCGAAATGTGAGGGCTTGATTTTTTTAATTTTTAATTTTTTACTTTGCTAGAATTTTTATGTCCCTGCTTAATCCAAAGGCACACAAAGCTCTAAGATCTTGTCTGGGAAATCTTTTCCTGGTCAAGATCCATATGCATGGCTAGAAATTTGAACTAAAAATCCAGTTCATCCACGTGGATTCCGGTCAGGAATGGACCAAACAAACAAGGGCTAAAAGGGAATTTCGTTCCTGCATATATGCATGCATGCTCTGGAATGTATCTATCGATTTATCGTGATGAATTTCGTTCCGTGTTAGTACTATGTATCGATTTATCGTGTTACCTTGTACATGGTGTACTAGCTTTTAATAATAGCCGCATGTGCTTATTAGCTTGCGCCTATTTGTGATGCCATCATGCCTGTCCTTTTGTTGCTGTTGTTCTGTACCTTTCGAAAGAAAGTGAAACGTGGAAAAATGGGAACACTGTGTATATGTTTTCAAACAAGTACCTCGCTAAGCCTAATCTAATATACCTTTTAGGGTTGTGAGTACTTTTCGTATGTACTGATTTATCTTATATAAATGTTTTATGATTTTTTCACCGCAACATGTGTTGAAAACGTATGATTTTTTTTTCCGAGCATGGATGTTCACATAAACCATATTTTACTTGTCTTGCATTCATTATATTGCACTGTGCATATGGCAAGCACACGACATTACCATTCTCACAAAAATAGATGGTCCATTGTTGGTGAACTATTTTCTAGAAGAATGGCCTGTCTGAAAATGGCAAGTTTAGAAAATGAAGAAGTTATAGAAGAGTCAAATTATCAGTGCGGAATCGATCTAAACATGGAAGATTGGTGCGTACTGCTCCTGCACCAGGATCTAAAAGTGCCAGTGAAAAACCATGCAGATCTGTACTTGAGACTTGTGCATATCAGAGCGAAACCAGAAAAAAATTTATTAGAGGTGCACATTTTACTTGTACAACTCTATAATCTTACACAATGGTTTCGTATGATCCTAAATCCAACACATATATTTGAAATTTACTAAAAGTATAATACAAATAATTTTAAGGTCTTAAAAATCTCAAGCCATTAAGATTGGAATCAATTCAATCATCAAATTTGGTCCATTGAAAAGATGATCTTGTAGTACTTTCAAGATTTTGCCTAGTACCACCCCTGGTGCATATAGAAGCATTTTGTAATTTGAAATGCAAGATACATCTCTAGTGCCAAACTTTCTAAGAAAGCATAGAGATTTTGTAGCTTAGTCCATTTATTACACATGGATTTGAAGCTCTTAACGTTTAGCATAATAGATGTCTATGCTTATGGTGGAAAATAGAAAAATCATGACAAACATATTTGTGCAAGGTTTGTTAGGTTCATGATTGTTTGACGTAATGTACTCTTTGGGCCAGGTATGATCATGGGGGCAGCTGTGTCAACCGTGTACTACAACCTCAAGCTGAAACATCCAACTTTGGACATGCCAGTGATCGACTATGATCTAGCCTTGCTCATCCAGCCTATGCTCATGCTCGGGATCAGCATTGGTGTCATTTTCAATGTCATATTCCCGGATTGGCTGGTCACAGTTCTCTTGATCATCCTCTTCCTAGGTACTCACATTTGTCCCAAATTTGCAACAATGGTATATCCTACTGATTTTAGTTGACTTCAGATGGCATTTCCAAATTAAATTCTAGGTACTTCCACTAAAGCTTTTCTGAAGGGTATTGAGACATGGAAGAAAGAAACAATAATCAAAAAGGTAATACTTTGACTTCTTTGGGCTCTGTATTATATAAGATTTTTTTTTATCTTCGTTTCCTTCATTAAATATTACAATTACGCTGATAAGCTCTTCTTCTGGTCACTCATTTCAGGAGGCAGCAAAACGATCAGAGCAAACCAGTGAGTGAGACAACCCAATTACTCATTTTTCACGATATGCAGAAACTGTTGCTTATATTTTCTTAATCTATCACTCTATCAGGTGAAGAATCGGAGTATACACCACTGCCTACAGGACCTGATGCCGCAGCTGAGACAAAAACCCCGTCAGATGAAGCGGTAAACATGGATTGATGAGCTTTGCATTCCTTGTCCTTGGTAGCAATTATTTGAAGGACCATAAGGCTAGAGTTTGCCTATTGCTGCAGTTGTCCATTTGGGGAAATGTTTACTGGAAGGAGTTTGGCTTCCTTGTCTTCGTTTGGGTAGCATTCCTTGTGCTTCAGGTCACTAAGGTGAGCATTTAACTGCAAGTTGAAATTATTACATGAATGCCAGGAGAATATATCTAATTGTTTTAGTTTTTAGTGGTCAGTTGGTTTGTGTAGATATGTCAACTTCCGTTCAATTCTTCCTCTTCAGATTTTTTTGGAATACTCCTTTATAAAATTTGACGCTGTTTACTTATATGTTTCCAGTTTTCCCTATCTAATCCATAATAAGTGTGGAATCAGCATTACCCCCAAAATAATTGGCAACTGATACTGCAAAGGAATATTTTATATGGAATTGCATTCCGAGAAATAGTAATATTGACAGTAACATCTAGCTTATGCTGTTTATTTCATGTTTGCAGAACTACACGCCAACTTGCTCCACGTGGTACTGGGTTTTGAATTTACTCCAGGTACTTCTACTGCCTTACCTCACCTCAATATTAAACCATAGAACATAGATTGATAGCTGAGATAGTTTTGGGATTTGAGGAGCTTTTTATGTCATGGACTACGTTAACTGCCTGAACATGTCATTCCTATAATTTGACTGCTTTTAAGTTTCACATTATTCTGGTTATGTGTTGAATGTCTTTTGATCTGGGTTTTCATTGCAACAAAAACATGAATATAGTCGCTATATATCATCCCATGAAGCCCATGTTACGATAATATGATCTCTTTACATGTTGGATATGCAGATCCCGGTATCAGTTGGGGTGACTATGTACGAAGGACTAGGTTTGATGCAGGGGAGGAGGGTGATATCATCGAAGGGGAACGAGCAGACGAACCTGACATTTCGTCAGCTGTTGGTATACTGCTTCTTTGGCATCACTGCTGGTGTTGTCGGCGGCCTGCTTGGCCTTGGTGGGGGCTTCATCATGGGGCCTCTCTTCTTGGAGCTCGGCATCCCTCCGCAGGTAAACTCTTTGTTTTTTATCTCAAGAACTTATGTTTCAACCATGGTGCCTCACCCTGTAGCTGGTAATTTCCATGTTATACTTGTAATTGGTAAACATTGCTTGTCTGTAGACCGTACTAATGATTGTTGCAGTTATATAGAATGCTGTGCATATCTAGTCTCCTGTAGCTCTTTTTTCTCTCGCAAAAGTAGCCTCCTGCCTCGCAGCAACTCGCGTAGGGTGGGCAGCATAGGCGGGTAGGGCAGGCTGCGGGCAGCACGCGCGGGTGGTGTATGGGCAGCGCAGGCGAGTGGTGCATGGGCAGCATGTGCAGGTGTGGGCACAGAAGCGTGAACGGGCATGTGCTCGCTCGATTTGCTGCCACGGCACCCGAGTGCGGAAGGCATCAATCAGGCTCCCCTGACTCGGAAGCGCATCCTGCCGCGCCAACGTGCTCTGCCGCAGGGCTGGCTTGTTTCGCGCTCTCCAGCGCAACAGTGGACACGTGTCACCTATTGTGCCTTTTACGGTGGGAGATGAGGCTATTTTTGTTAATGTATTCATGGGTGGGCTAGTTTCGAAAAAAAAAGGAGCTAGAGAGGCTAGATATGCACGGTATTCGGTTCTCAGATGTGTCCTCGAGTAATAGTTAAGTTTGATAGGGCTACTGAGCTAGTATTATCGGACCTTAATTTGGCAAGGATTCGAGGGTATACTCGTATTTTTCCTTTCAACTACTTTTCTCATATGCTACTGTTTGTTAACCCCTCGAACTATCTCAGGTCTCAAGTGCTACAGCAACCTTTGCAATGATGTTCTCATCGTCCATGTCCGTTGTTGAATACTACCTCTTAAACCGGTTCCCGGTGCCATATGGTACTCTCTCTCTCTCTCTCTCTCTCATCATAACCGTGTGCTAATCAGTTTCTCTTTGAAATTTTTGCAGCTCTTTTCTTCGTCATTGTAGCATTCCTCGCCGCAATCATCGGCCAGCATATCGTAAGGAAGCTGATCAATTGGTTAGGGCGCGCATCACTCATCATCTTCATATTGTCCTTCATGATCTTCGTCAGCGCAATTTCTCTTGGTACCATTCTCCTCCCCTAACTGCAATCGTTCATATTCCATGCCTTCAACCCAACTTCGCCAACACGACCTTTGTGATCTTCAGGCGGAGTCGGCATCTCCAACATGATCAACAAGATCACGCGACACGAGTACATGGGATTCGATAACATCTGCAAGTATGATGCGTAGGAGGCAGGCCTACAACAACAGGGCAATATATTGCACAGTTTCAGCGAATGGAATCCTGTGATGTAGATTTGCAGATGTCGAATGGAAGCAGCAAGATTGAATTGCAAATTCAATTTTAATCCTGTAGTTCAAGACAGTATTGTCGTTGCCCAACAGCTTGGGGTTCACGAATGGTATCCTTATCAAATTTGAATATCCTACTATTTTTGGGGCTGAAACATGTGCCCTCTCGTGTAAAAAAGTAGTCATTACAGATGTGCTCTGATGAGGATAAAGAGAGTAGGGCGATCTGTCGTTAGAATTCAGTTTATTCAGTTTACACTAGTGCGTGTCCTGTTGTATGAAAACATAATCAGATTTGGAGCTCAATTCTTTCAGCGCTGTTTCAATCCAATTTTTGTCTCTTTGACCGGTAAACGGTAGGAGGGTACCCTACTGCATATATACTAATAAAAGTGAAAGACCATGTGAAGGTCTATCATTGTCGATGATGAGTTATTGACTATATTTAAGCATATGGTGCTTAAGTTTGAGTCTGTTTTTTTTTCTAGATTTGAATTTAAAGTAATTTGAGATGCTGTCAGTGTTTGGCGGCACTACCGGCATCGTATTGGTGGTAGTGCTGGACAGGCGACACTACAGGTCTAGGTTTGGCAGTAGTGCCGACCATTGGAGCTACCGACGTAAGAGCGGTAGCCTTTTTACAAAGTGGTGTTTCTCTAGGTGTGTTCAAGGGCGGCACTACCAACCTTTAAGAGCAGTAGTACAGGGAGTACGGTACTACTGGCTCCTACATGATGGTAGTTATTTTTCCAGAGAGAGTCTCTCTGAAAATTTTAGAGGTAGCAGCACTACTGACTAACTAGAAGTGGTAGTATTAGTGGTGCGGTACTACCGGTCCCAGGAGGCAGTAGTGTCGACTTTTAGCGAGATATGAATTAATTTTTATTGATTTAATTGTGTATCTTTATGAATAGTACTATGTGATGTGTTTCTTGTATGTGTGGTTGCAAGATTTCGGGCTAAGTCATAGTAAGGCGAAGACGAGATTAGGACTAGTGTAACATCCCCAATTTCGGTTTTTTGCCTAAAACTAATTTAAATTAATTAAATTCAAATTTTGGATTTTCCTCGGTGTTCTAATTAACCTGGCATCCATATCCTTCCGAAATTGGAGTTCAATCCTTTACCGTCCGCAAAGTCAAAATTCCAAATTTCGGTCTTTATTCGAAATTCCACTCGAGTTCCAAAATGCTCCAAAAATCTCGAAACCTATTGCATTAGGTTCCAAATATTCTATAATATTTTTGGGAATTTTTCCAAGATTTATAGAATTTCTCTGGTATTTTATCTCTCGCGCACTTTCATCAAATCCATTATATTCGTCCCGAAATTATCTAAATTCCAAAAATTCATCCAAAATCAGCGAAACCAATTTTATTGGGTTTCATTTATTCTCTAGTATTTTTAGGATTTTTTTTCAGAATTTTTAGATCTTGTTTTCTATTTTATCTCGCGCGCCTTTGATTCTACACTATTCAAAATTGTGCTAATGAGTGCTGGACACGTGTCCTAGCACTGTAGCGGCGTCTTCAAGCTTGGAGTGTCCAGAGAACATTCGTTTCTTTCGTTTATGACTTCAAGAATTCAATCCTCCATAACTCCTGCTATAATCCACCAAATCAATCACGGATGGATCCGTTGGAAAGGTAGCGACGAGGAGATTTCATTCCCCACCTTCATTGGTCCTTAATCATGCTAAAAACGGCTCCATTAAGCAAAAATCGAAACATCTTCATTTGGTAAAACCTCAGCCATTACTCCATCAATCCGCGAGTTTCCACTTCTCAAATCTTCGTCTTGGCGTACTCTTTCCCGTGCTCACACCCTCCTACTGCCTCTCCACTCCATTCATCCGAGAACTCAAAGAAACCGACGCCGGTCGCCGTTCGTCGACGTCACCGCGAAACTTTTGCTCCGGTGAGTCAAATCCAAATCCGTTCATGTCACTGTGTGTGCGTCGTTGCCACGATCAAAAGCCCTCAACTAATTTCGGGTTTCGTTGTAGGACGGCAACGAATTTCGCGGTTGAAGTTTCCGATTGGAGCACCGTTCGTCGTCGATTTCTCACAAACCGTTGATCCCCTCTGAAATCCGACCTCACCGCTAGGTTCGTCTCATCGCGTTCTACGCGGTGTTCACTTCCTCTTTGTTACTACTCGCCCTGAATTTTTTTTATTATTTTGGTTGTCCTCGCCACGACATGCCTGTGGGTCAGGCCATTCGACCATCTCCGACCTCGGCCGACCGGCTAGCTTGCCTCTCCCAGCTGATCGCCGTGCGCGTGCGCTTTTTCTCGCCGGCCGGCAAGGCTCCAAGATCCGACAATAGCCGGTGCATAGAGGTCCATTGCCTCCTCTGTTTTCTTTTGGAGAAGAAGGTTATGAGCCTATGACAACTATGGCCCACCTGCCATAGAGTCAAAGAAAATCAGTAAATCCAAGAGAAAGAAGATGCTTGGAATATTCCCCGATTTTCCATTTTCCAGGATTTTCAGAATTCAAACGCTTATATATTTTTCATCCGAACTCCAAATCACTCCATTCAAATTCTAAAATTCATCTAAATTCAAGATCTACCTGCCAGTATAAATTTTGTATTTTTTGGATTTATTTTATTTATTTAGTTGTACTGTTTTGCGCGTAGCCGAAGAATTCGCCGGAGTCGTCGACGCCGTCGCCGAACCCTAGGATTTCGAGACTCCCGCCACGACTGAAGGCTAATCTCCTTGACGCATGTCGATCCCATGTTTTACACATGTTTTACAGTGATTTATAACATGCATTGCTATCTTTATAAATGTTATGTCAAATATAGACTGTTAGTTATTCCGAATTGTTGTCATCTCCTTGATTATTGATATCCATGTTTATTTTGTAACCCTAGGATACTTTGTTATGTCATGTTTAAATAATATTGTGCCATATGATGACTAGTACGATAGTTGTGCTTAGTTGCAAAAGTGATTAAAATGACCCATGGGTGGAATCTCTTCGAAATTATGGTTTAAAGTATGATTTGAGAATTATAGAAAAATATTTGCTACTGTTTTTGTAAAATAAAAATAAAATGAAAAATGGTTTGGACTTGGGCGGAATGGAATGTCGGGCGGGTGCGGATAGAGCACTAGTTTTCATTGTGCAAGTACCGCCCCAAGTCAGTTAAGGACCGACGCTTATGATTGCCCATTCTAAGTATTACCGTGCAACCACAAGTCTAGATGGGTACGGCCTGGCTGAATAATTTGTAGAAACCTAACTTAGACTCACCAGATGGTGGAATGTGGGTGCCGGATGGAGGCAAGTCGTATTTTCCCATACGGGCAAGAGGGGCTTCAGATCAATGATGGAACCCTAACAATGGTGAAACCTCAAAGATGAGTCAAGTTAGATGTATACATTGTAAAGGCCTTGTTATGATCTCTCTACCGACACACCAAAGGAAGTGTGTTAATAGCTTGGCATTAAGAGAAGATCATGTCTTATGGGTAAAGTTGTACACCTCTGCAGAGTGTAAAAACTATTCGAATAGCCGTGCCTACGATCAAAAGCAAAGCGAAGAATGCTTTCATACTGGTAGACTTGGTTTTGGTTTTAAAAATAACTGATGTTTTGAGATTCGGGAGTGGTTAGAACTCTCGGATGTTTATTTGACAGATTGAGCCAATCAGGTAGATAGAACCTGTTTTGATCATGATGGATAGAGTCATGAGTTGATTTACCTTAATCTTTTAAATTGTGTGGATAGAGCCAGTACACTAGTGATGGTAGATAGAACCTTCACTAGAATAATAAATACATTCAATTGTTAAAATAATTGTTAAAATGTGCATTGTGAAAATTATTATTAAGTATAGTTTGATGAAACTTGGCTTTATGCAAAAGAACCCTAAAAAGCCTTCCTTAGAAGGCAACATATCTGGTGCAATCAACGTTTTCGTGAAACCACCGTGCAACCAAACTAAAAAAAGTTTCAAAAAATTCTGAAAAAAATCATGGATGTACATATCAGCTTACCCCATCTACATATAAAATTTCATGATCAAATTCGTCCTGTGCTAGAAGTTACAAAAAAGACAAAGTTGATCAACTCCTGTTCATGATCAACTTTGTCTTTTTTGTAACTTCTAGCAAAGGACGAATTTGATCATGAAATTTTATATGTAGATGTGGTAAGCTGAGATGTACATCCATGATTTTTTTCAGAATTTTTTGAAACTTTTTTTAGTTGGGTTGCACCGTGGTTTCACCAATGTGTTTGATTACACTGGATATTTTTCCTCCTTAGAAAGCCCTACATGTTGCATAATTTCCCAGACTTGCTGAGTACGTTTGTACTCACATGCTACACAAATTTTGTCATCAGAGAATTACCAAGATGCAGCCGAAGATAGTGAGTTCTATGCACAAACTTGGCTTTATGCAAAAGAACCCTAAAAAGCCTTCCTTAGAAAGCCCTACATGTTGCATAATTTCCCAGACTTGCTGAGTACGTTTGTACTCACATGCTACACAAATTTTGTCATCAGAGAATTACCAAGATGCAGTTAAGACAAGTGAGTTCTATGACGAGGAGTTCGTTGAAGATCGCCAAGATAACTAAGCACGTGTTTCCTAGTCGTGCGCTGTGGCGCTTTTTGGGTTTTATCTTTTGTTATTTGTTTCATTGGCTGTGAACTCTGGTCATGTGATTGAGAGATGTAATAAATAGCCATGTGGTCGGTACTTTATATTTTGCTATTACTTAGCTTACGCTTGGTAATGATTCATCACTGTTTGACTGTGTGTACTAACTACTGATCTGGGACTAGTACAGAAATATACAGGAGATTTCGGGTAGCTGATCCGGGGTCTCACAACTAGGCTAGGCGAGTTGAGGTCTAAAATAGTCAAAAGACGACATTAGATGACTGTAACATCCCAAATTTTGAGTCTTAATTAATTAATATTATTTTAATGCAATTTATAACTTTTGTGAATTTTCTGGATTTATTGGATTTTTTGAGATTTATTTAAATCGTTTCGAATTGGTATATATGGCTTTTATTAAGAAATATTTATAAAAACGAAATTTAAAATAAAGGCTGCCCAAAAATATTTTATTTGAGTATAGAAGGTTTCGAAGTATTTTTAGGAGATTTCTTTTTCTCTCCGGATTAAATTGGAATAGGAATTTAATTGATTGAACTGGATCAGGAGATAGGCTGATGTCCGATCGAATTTGGGTGCGGTTTGGATGGTGTTTTCGCTGCATGAATCACAGCCGCAGATCCGGACGCGTGGAGAGCTTTTCCGTTTTCTCCAGAAGCGTAGACAGGTTGGATTCTAGCGCCGACCGAAGTCATCAAGAATTCGAAGTCTGGCTCGGGCGGGAGAAGTACGTGCGACCGACTTGAACTCCACGCAGGCGCCAAAGCCATCGCGAGCTAGGAATTCCTTCCGGCGAGTGCGCAACACGTGGTCGATTCCAAACACGTTGGCGCCAGCGTCGTAGACCAGTCGCGCAGGGATTTCCTTCGTAAACGTGGCGATTCAATCTCCGAGTTAGCGATGGCACCGAATTCAGTGAGGACACGGAGTCCGGCTCGGACGGGAGAAGGACGCTCGGTGTATTTAAATCCCGCGCGTGGCGTTGGCAAGAGTCAAGCGATCAGAAAGAAATCGCAGGCGATCGAGCGACAGCAAAATCGTGAGCGCCGTCGTCCGAGACATCTCGCGAGGAACAGCAGGCGTCGGAGGAATTGAGCGGCAAGAAATTCGTGAGCAAATCGAGAAGTCGCGCCGTCGTCCGAGGGAAGTCGCAGTTGCCGCCGGAGATTTCGAGCACGCTGCTACGCCGAAGTTGTCGCCGAGGTCGCCGCTTCGCCTCCGGTGAATTCAAGTCGTCGCCGCCTCATCGCCGATCGGAGCTTCGCCACCGTCGGATCGTAATCAAGTGCACGGAATTTGTCCACGCCACTTCGAATCCAGAAGCGTTTTAGATTAAATATCAACTGTTGGATTTAGGCCTGACGGCTGATATTAGGCCACGAGTAAATTTACTCAGAATCGCTAGATTGAGCTCATCGCCTAGATTTCACACGCTTTTGTCCGTACAAGCCGGGCAGGTGAAAATTCGGATTTTCTTTATAAAAATAATTCAAAAAATTTAGAATTTCTAATTCCAGAGTTTAGTTTATTTTCAAAATTTCTAAATGGTATAACCTTTGCATATGAACTCCGATTTGGGTGATTCGAATTCCGAAAAATTTGTAAGATTGA
Organism: Guadua angustifolia; assembly: GCA_036346375.1. Lineage (NCBI taxonomy): Eukaryota > Viridiplantae > Streptophyta > Magnoliopsida > Poales > Poaceae > Guadua > Guadua angustifolia. The sequence continues at coordinate 27,583,282 of CM070515.1, forward strand.
GATCTTTCCAATGGTGGATTTTATTTGAATTTTCGAGTTCATTTGCTATTTGGTTTTGGTGTTTATTTGCTATTCCTTCTCGATTCGCGTAGAAGTTGAATTATGCGAGACTTCGGAGGAGGAGTCACCAACTCAAGAACAGTTTTTAGACCAAGATCAGGAGCTTAACCAAGGCAAGTTGTGCTTTGATCATGTTGCACCCATAAACTAGATTGCATGCTATTTTGATTTACCTTATCACTTGTTATTTTATGTGTATAAATGATTTCAACATAAGTTTGGGATTAGCTATCGCATCTTTGAATTACACCCTACCTTGCTAGTTGTATGCCATGATCCACTTGTCACCCTAGGTTGGTTCACTATAGTTGGTTAATAATGAAATCAACATGGATGGTTAGATCGGATTAGAATGCTTAGCCATGCCACGTCATCACATGTACATGGAATGTTGATTAATTTGACTAATGGAATATGGAACAATGATGTTAACTTGTGTGTCATGTGTGGTCACACGATGAGATTGAGTTGTGGTGGCAATGGATGTCACGCAACGATATTGAATTGTTGATGGCACGTGGTGCTTGGTAATCAACTGGGGTGGTTATGATTTTGGCCTGAGCAAGTGGCAAGGGCAAGATGTTGTGGTGGGCCCGATGGGCGAGGGTATGTGTATGTCTTGCTTTGATCAAACCATAAGGACACCTTTACAGCCTTTGACCTCGAGTCAATCGTGCAACCACATGTCCGTTATGGGGCAACTTAGCCGACTAATTTGCAATGTCTTCGCTTTGGTACTACCAAAGGTGGGGTGGTTCATCCTTTTAATGAACCCAGATGGCGCAAGAAGGGGCCCCTGCTAGGTTATCGACCTTCAAGTTGAAACCTTAGCGGTGGTACCGAGTTAAGATGTAACATTGTAAAGGCTTTGTCATGATTCTCTCGCCAAGACACCAAAGGAAGTGTGCTAATGGCCGTGCACAAAAGAGATTATCATGTCATGTGGGTAAAGTGCATAACCTCTGCAGAGTGTACAACCTATTCGGATAGCCGTGTTTCACTATTGAGCAATGCTCGGGATTACAAATAAGGGTTTAGACTTTTGCAAAACAAAACTTGGGATGGATGGCAGGTTGCCATGGAGGTTGAATCTTGACTTAGGATCGGAAAACTTGGTTTACTTGAGAAATGTGAATCTATCTATTACTTGTTATTATTTGTTTTCACCGCCTTTTCAATCTACATATCGCTTATGTTTGAAAAATGTCGCCATCGCTTATGAACCACTTAGCCATTCCTTTGGAATAAGCCTTGCATATAGCTATGATAGAATTGCATTCAGGCACAACTTGTTGAGTACGTGTTGGTGTACTCACCCTTGCTTAACAACCAACAACAAAGGAGGAATCATCTTCAATATTGGAGAAGGACTTTCAGTGGACGCGTGTCACTAGGCCAATCCTAGTCACCGCTCTGTGGTGTGCCGATGGGACATCTACGCTTACTACTTTCCGCTGCGCTTGTCTCATTGGTTTTACTATTGCCTTGTGAGGTTGAATATTGTAAGTGATCATAAGATCATACACTAGTTATATTCAATAAATAAAGTCTTATTATTTTTATCATTGTGTATGATATGATGCTTACCGATGTTAAGCTGTGTGCACTAGCGATTGATCCTGGGACTAGTGCGGTAAAACACAGAGGGTCCGGATTTGCATATTCGGGTCCCGACAATGACTAAGACTAGGTAGTGGTTGCAAGCTAGGAAGATAAGGAGTCAGAGCATGAAGAACCGGTGATGGACATGGTGGGCAAGGGTATGGACCGAGACTAGACTCAGGGAGGAGTTGAGATCCAGAATAGTCAAGGAAGTCGGTGCCGCCATGGTGAAGCGGTCAAGGACAAGTGGCGGTCAACTGACTTGGACCCGCTTGCAAGCGAGGACGGTTCGAGAGAATCCAAACACGTGAGATGCTTGGCGGTAAGTCATTGGGGCCATGTGGAAAACACGAAGCATAGCGATGCTTCGAGGAGAAAGAAGGCGGATCATTGGAGCAAATTGATAAATTTATCCAATATCGGCGGTTTGGAAAACCACGGCAATGGCCTAACTGGTTTAGGTCACGCCAAAGTGGTGATGAACGCAAATTCGAGCTCACGGAGCAGATTTGGCATCAATGTAATAGCCACTTTGAGAAGCATGCTTGTGTGAGTGGAAAACTCGTTAAGAGTGTTAGGTTTCGGGTTAGTCCATGTAAATATGGATGGTATCCATTTATGTGTCTAGGTCTAAGATTAAAGTTGCCTCCATTATATAAGGAGATGTAGGGGGAAAGCTTGAAGCTTGAAGACTAGAATTAGGTTTCCTACAAAATTTTGTTGTTCTTGTGTTATGTGTGTGCTTGTCGGGAGCTTTGTCCTCAGATGTGAGAGGCTTTGTAAACACTCCTTATGATATGAATGCATATCATCTTCATTTTCAAGTTTTGTCTCAAGCTTTGCTCTTCTTCTTACTTTGCACTTGATCTTTCTTATGGTTTTTATGCTTGATCTTATGCTGCCAAGGATGTATAATTAATAGATGTATCCTCTGTAGATCATCTCCTCAATCATTTAGGCAAGCTTCTTCTTGATCATCAAAGTTTCTCCTCAAAACCGGTTTTTAGGTTGAGAAGGAAGATTTTGAGGTAGATCTTGATCTTGCTTGTTTGAGGGATCTTTCTTGGGTATTCTTGCTTGCTATGACACGTGGGAGGCTATCTAGGATCATCTTGATTATCAAAATCCCACGAGCAAATTTAGGGCTAAGTTTTTCTTCTTGGGATTATTTTTGTGCACTCTTCCTTGAACTGAAAAAAGGTTGCAACTTTAACGTCAATCCTTATGATTGAAGGATGGAATAGGTTTTGACATCCATAGGAAGGTGCCTACGAAGTTTCACAGAGTTTGAATCAGCCGATCAAAAGATTCATCAATTTTTGTTTTTGAAGTCATGTTGTTTTTCCTGTTTATCCCTGTTTTTACTGTAGTGCCGCGCTACAGCTATAGTAACCCGGTAGTACTGAAGTTATTATTCATCCTGGTACTACTAGCCTCTGTAGCATGATAGTACCGCCTCTGAGCTGATTTTCAAAAAAAAATCTTTTTCCGCTCTTCTGAGATCTTAAGAGATTTTGGTTGGATTCTTTGGGGGGAAAATTATTGTGTGATCATTCACCTCCCCTCTGATCACCATTTCTGGTCCTCTAATTGGTATCAAAGCCCGATTTTGCCTCTTTAGATCTTGACCGGTCTTGAGAGCCATGGCGTCGGACAAGTATTCTACCAAGCCTGCAATCTTTTCTGGGGTGGATTATCCTTTTTCGAAATCCATGATGGTGTCATATATCACTGCCTAGGGTTTCATGATATGGCAGAATGTGAAGCTACTGTATGTTTTTCGTGCCGATTAGAACGGCAATGCTGCGAATATAGCTAATGTTGAGACGAATGCTAAGGAAAGGAACATCCTCATACAAGGGCTTAGCCACAGTGAGTATGACCGGATCTCCTACTTATGGTCTTCACACCAGATTTATGTAACTCTTGATGCTTACCATAAGGGCACCACCTAAATCAAAGCAGTGAGGCAAGATCAGTACAAGTGTGATTACAACAAGTTTGAGCAGCACGCTGGGGAGTCCTTGAAGGAGTGCTTTGGTCATTTCATGAAGATCTTGAGAAATCTCCTAGTAGTTAATACCACATACCGTGACTCGGATAATGCTCGGTATTTTCTGACAGCACTCGATCTTCGAGTTTGGGAGATAAAGGTGACCTCTATCAAAAACACCATAGACGTGTCGACCTTCACTCTTAATGGGATTTATTCCTAACTCAAGACTCATGAGATTGACATCATCTCTCGCAAGACGAAGTCAAAGTCGATGGCATCAATCAACGATCCGCTCTTTGAGAGATGAGCGATGACCGTTTGGAAATATTTTCAGAAAATGAGCTCACCCCTTAGCCAAAATGTTCTCCCAAGCATACAAGAGGGTGAGACAAAGGATGAGAGGTGGATCAATCACCTGCTTCGAGTGTGGTGGCCCTAACCACATTCAAGCTAATTATCCCAAGTTGGATAAGGGCAAGAATGATTACGGCGGTTCTGGAAAAATCAACTACACTAGTAAGAACCACAACAAGAAAGCCCTAGTTCATGATCCCACGTGCGAGAAGAAGTACCGCAACTTCACAAAAAACAAGAACCCTTCCATTGCGTTCTCGCAGCATTTGACGACATCAACCTCTCTAACATCGAGACATGGAGCGAAAACAGTGGAGAGGATGATTTGCAAGAGAAGACCAAGGGCGGTGACGAATTCACCAATATGTGCTTCATGGCCGACGAGAACGACATTAGCGACAACGACCTCTCCAGTGAGTCTGATGAGGTATCTACATACGATGAGCTCAATGATACATTCTACAAGCTAGAGAAATTCCATACTAGAGCTAAAACTAGATGTGTGGAGCTTGAGAAAGAAGTAATTAGTTTGTCACGGGAGCTTGCTGCACTTAGATCTAGACTCTCCCATGACATTAATGATTGTTCTTTGTATGATGTTTTGCTTATAGAGCTAGAGAATCTAAGGACCTTGTATGATAGTGCGGTTTCTGAGGTTTAGGTTCTTAGAGAGAAGAATGCTAGTTTGAGTACTATTGATGTTGTTCCTATTGGTGTTGGTCTTTTTTATACTCCTACATGTGTTTCTTGTGACAATTGCCCTAAATTGCTATCTGAGATTGATTCCATGATTGTTTACCTTAGGAAGTTTTCTGTTAGAAATGAAGAACTTGAATAATTTGCTTCTAAGAACTCAATCAGCTCATGTGAGGATTGTAGACAACTAAAACTTGATAATGATGCTTTGATGTCAAATGTGCTGAACTTGCTAAGGATCTATGTCGTGCCCCAAATTTTCACGGATTCGCACTCTGTATATCGCATCACCAGATCACGCCGGTACACACAAAGCTAAACAGTTGAAGTACCATAATCATACACAAATGAAATAAATAATAAAGTACTTCAAGCACGATATAGTCGAGTTACATGACCTTATGGTCGCCTTACAATAATTCACACGCAGGCTTATAAATATCATCGCCAAGTTCATTCAATGAAGCAAAATACGATAGCGAACCACTTTAGCCACGAGCTCTCGAGTGTGCTCAACCCCCCTAGTCCTCCGGCCTTCGATTTAACTCTTCATTCCAAGTCGGCACTATTCTTCTTCTTCCGAGATTTTTGTCGATGCAAGGGTGAGTATACAACATACTCAACAAGTCATGCACAAGTCAGATCTATTACTACATGCATGGCTTATTCCAAGGAAAGGCTTAATTGGTTATTTTGCATAAAGCAAGATTTCTTTTAAATAGGTAATCCTATTAGATTAAGAGGCAAAAAACCAATATTTAATAATTAGTTTCTCAATTCTTTTTCAAGAGTTTGGCACACACGCCCTAAATTCATTTCAACGACTTTTGGCACACACCACCCATTCCACATTTTTATTTTGAAAATCTAACCCTTGATCAGAATCACCGAAAGCAATGTCCAATGCCGTGGACACGGCTATTCAATAGATTCACACACACACTCTGCAGAGGTCAGACACTTTACCCACAGGATACGAATCGCCACCACATGTGGTTGATTGCAACAAAGTCTTTCAGAGACTAACATTTGACCGATGAACCCTCCACATTTCTTCCTTCTAACACTCCCTCACACGTAGTCAAGTTTAGACAGGGCAAGTATCGTTGAATGGGTACCAAGCAGAAAGCACAGTGCGCTTCCCCTGCTTGCACCGGTGTGCACCGTCACCCCGAGGTTTCAAAGGAAAGAGGTTAGAAACCTACTTAACTAGGTCCGCCCCATACTGGACAAGTGGTTGTACACTAACTCACTCAAAGGCTCGCAAGGTTAAGTCCTTAATCTGCCCCGCAAGACAACCATAATTCTCGACACACCATTCATGCTTTCATACAACCCGTTGCACACAGCCCACCTGTGCACAAAGCCTTCCCGCCACTTGCCCCGGCCCAAATCCTTTCCCACCTGTGGTTTGCATTTATGCAACACATGCCAATGCACACATTATTTCATAAATAGCACCACACAGTCGCTATTCTAATTCCATCATATGGCATCATCGCACTTTTACAAAAATGCGCTCCATAATTGTTTAGGCAATATTCATTTGCTTATTGAAATTCATTCATCGATATAAGGTGTTAAGCTACTACTCACTTGCCTAGCCTCCCGTGTTGGCATCATATTAATATCCAACATATTAAACATCTTAGGGTGGACAAGGTATTCAGGGCATATACGACATTAACAAGGTGGCATAATCCAATTGGTATTTTAGCTACATTTCCCACAATAGCAATATCATTTTTAATCAATATAGCATGCGAAATTGAATCAAAATATATTTTCAAATCTAGGGCAACATGGTCAAAGCATGACTTGCCTTCAAGAGGAGTTGGTTCTGGTCGAGGGTCTGCGACGGGTCTTCAAATCCTCCCTCGGCGAATTCGCAACTCCTGAGTCTACTCTGTACAAGCAAACACACAATAAATATATATTATAGATAGCAAACAATTCACTAAAATCAAATAAAAATCACTAATAAATAGTTCACATTTTTACAAATTTTGGGCACTCGAATCACCCAAATTCGAGTTAAAATGCAAAAGTTATAGCCTTTACAAGTTTGCTGAAATTCAAAAAGAATAAACCGAATTAATCCTCTATTTTCCACTGATTTTCCGGCTGATTTTTCCTACGCGCGACACGTGTCGGCACCAGAGGCCTCCACGTCGGCTTCGGTCACTGACAAGTGGGCCCCAGATGACGTTAGGTCGACGGCAAGACAGGGACTCACCCATCGACATGTGGGCGGTGAATGAAAGATACCAGACCACTCGGCGATCGACACGCGGCGCGATCACGGCCCTCGATCCGCAATCAAGCGGTCTTCATCACGTGCCATCGGCGTAGGCGACGTGGACGACGCGACGGCTCTGATGATAATCCGACGACCACGGGTACCGAGCGGAACACTATTCATGAGCATATGTGGACGACGCCTACCATCGGATGAAGATCCCACGGTTGCGTTAACGCCACGATGCACTATTCATCGCACCGACGGACACACGCACCGTCGGATGGAGATCCAACGCCACCGCACCCAAGCGATTCACAATTGCTAAGCCTCGTGGCTATACTAGAACCGCGACGACATTTTTCAACTACCGAGATCTACTGGCATGTATTTAAACGTAACGCTATGGAAGAGAGACGTGGCGTTACGAGGCGTCCGATGGAGATCCGACTACCGAGGTGAGTCACAAGGGTTCGACGAAGGGGCGGCGGTGCTTGACGTCGGAGCTGAGGAAGACGATGCGTCGACGCGCTTCCGCGCGTCTCCTGCTGAAAGAGGTGGCGCAGAAGACGCGGCTCGTCACGGGAACTCAGGTGAGGTCCTTGGTGACGACGGGAACGGCGACGGCGCGAAGATGGTGAAGAACCGAGGGAAGAGTGTGGCTACTCCGGTGAGCTATTGCAGGGCTACAATGATGGCGAGCGTGGGAGAAGAGGCAAAATGAGCGCAATGGAGGCCGAGCACGGAGGTCTATTTCACCTGTCCGGACACGCCAGAACACGCCAAAAATCTCGACACAATCTCGACGGCCAACATGAGCGGTGGTGCGGCGTCGCGCCCTCCGACATCAGGGTCACGCCAGACCGTCCGACGCGATCCGACGGTGGCGATTGAAGATTGGTTTGATGAAAGCGGATTCGATCTCGCCTGCTCGATCAAGATCCGACGCCCAGACGAGCGGCGATTAGGGTTTCCGGCGACAGCACAGTGTTGGGCTCGGCCCGACACTGTAGCTACGAAATTTTCGGGTTTTACAAATAAAAATAAATCTAGAAATTCAAAAGAATTATTTAGGGCACTAAAAATACCCGAAAAATTCTAGAAAAATTCCAGAAAATATTTCAGAGCATTTTGAGCCTAAATAAAATATTTTCATTTATTTTTGATAAATACTTTTTCTGATAATAATTAATCAAGAGAAGAATAGTTAAAATAAATGATAATTAAATCCAATAAATCCCAGAAAAATTAGATAATTTCAATAAAATGCAATTAAAGGCAAATAAAGGTTTAGTAATTCACAAAAATTTAAATAACTCCAGAAATTTAAATTCGGCCAAATTTCGGGACGTTACAAACCTACCCCTTTAATGTAATCTCGCCCCTAGATTCGAGGCTTAACTATAGAATAGGTTTGGGAATTCCTTTCTCGAGATCTTCTTCTCGCTCCTGTGTGGCTTCACTTTCTTGTGGTTGCTCCAATCGAACTCTGCAGAAACCAGGTTGTCTTGTTCCCGGTTTTTCGCTCCATTGCATCCGTAATTTTATCTGCTGCTCTTTGTAAGTCAAGTCTTCCTGTAGTTCTACTTCTTCTAGTGATGTTTGTTCTTCAGGCACTCGGAGATATTTCTTGAGTTGCGATACATGAAAAACATTGTGCACTCCTGCTAGTGACTGCGGTAACTCGAGTTGGTATGCGACTTCACCTTTACGGCTGATGATCTTAAATGGCCCTACATATCTTGGCGCAAGCTTCCCTTTCTTGTGAAATCTCTGGACTCCCTTAAGAGGCGTAACTCTGAGATACACATAATCTTCAGGCTTGAAGCTCAAATCTCTACGGCGGTTGTCTGCGTAGCTCTTCTGTCTTGATTGTGCAATCTTTAATCTTTCTCTCGACGCTATTTGCTCTTCGCTTCTTGCAAGATGTTCGCCCAAAGACGCCGACGCCCCGGTTTCATTCCAATTTAACGCGTCCTCTGTGGTCGACCATACAATGCTTCAAAAGGCGACATCGAAGACTTGCACGATAGTCGTTGTTGTAACTAAACTCTGCGATGGCAAACATTTATCCCAAGTTGATGTATATGCTAACGCATGTGCTCTCAACATATCTTCTAATATCTGGTTGACTCTTTCGTCTCATCCATCTGCTTATGTGGTAAGTCAGATTGAATCCAAACGGGTGCCCATTGCTGTATGCAATTTATCCCAAAATCTTGAGGTAAATTGGGTTCCTCTGTCCGATACTATCTTCTTTGGCACACCATGCAAGCAAACGATCCTTGCCATGTATAGCTCGGCTAACTTATCTCCTGAATAGGTTGTCTTTACCGGTATGAAATGCGCGACCTTAGTCAATCGATCCACGATGACCCATATGGAGTCATAACCTCCTTGCGTCCTTGGCAATCCGGTAATGAAATCCATTCCGATTTCTTCCCATTTCCACTCTGGTATTTTCAATGGTTGTAGCAATCCTGCTGGTCTCTGATGCATGGCTTTGACTCGCTGACATACATCACACACATACTACATGTTCACCATTTCCCTTTTCATATTCGCCACCGTAATCTCTTTCAGATCTTGGTACATTTTTGCGCTTCCTGGGTGAATCGAATACTTGGAGTCATGGGCTTCCTCCAGTATTAACTGCTTCAGCTCCTTTTCGTTTGGTACGCAAATACGCTCTTTCATCCACAACGTACCATGTTCGTCCAGCTTAAATTCCTTTGCTTGGCCTTCCTCCATCTTGGCCTTGATCCGCTTGATCTTCTCATCATTTTTCTGACCTTCTCTAATCTGATCTTCCAAGATTGACTTCACTTCTAGAGCGGCTACAAATCCCTTCGGAACAACTTCCAATTTCAATCTCTGAAGATCCTTGCACAGTTCTCCCTGGCTTTCTTCCACTATTGTATTTGAGATATGGCCTTTCCGACTCAAGGCATCGGCCACTACATTGGCCTTGCCGGGATGATAATGGATACCCATGTTGTAATCTTTGATCAGCTCCAACCATCTTCTTTGCCTCATGTTCAGGTCCGATTGGGTGAAAATGTATTTAAGGCTCTTATGATCCGTATACACCTCACATCTATTGCCGATAAGATAGTGACGCCATATCTTCAAGGCATGCACTACAGCTGCCAATTCTAGATCATGCGTCGGGTAATTCCCTTCGTGTGGCCTTAATTGCCTTGATGCGTAGGCTACTACCTTTCCATTTTGCATCAATACACATCCAAGCCCTTGGCGTGATGCATCACAGTAGATATCGAAACTCTGATGCACATCTGGTTGTACTAACACCGGTGCTGATGTCAGCCTTTTCTTCAATTCTTGGAAACTCTTTTCGCAATCTGGTGTCCAAACAAACTTCTTTGCTTTCTTTAGCAATTGCGTAATTGGCCTAGCAATTGTCGAAAATCCTTCTATAAATCGGGCGGTAATAACCACCATTCCGAGAAAACTCCTAACTTGCGAAACCGTCTCCGGCGACTCCCAATGTAGCACCGCCTCAACCTTGCTTGGGTCCATCAGCAATTCCTTGGCAGTCATGACATGCCCTAAGAAATCTACCTTACTCTTCCGTAAATCGCATTTACTAAACTTTGCATACAATCGCGTTTCTCTTAACTTTTCCAAAGATTAATCTCAAATGCTCAAGCGTGTTCTTCATCTGTCTTTGAATAAACCAGAATGTCGTCGATGAATACGACCACAAATTTGTCTAGATATTCCATAAACACTTTATTCATTAAATTCATAAAGTATGCTGGGGCGTTGGTCAATCCAAATGACATAACCGTGAACTCATAATGTCCATATCTTGAAGAAAATGCTGTCTTGGGTATGTCCTCTGTCTTGATTCTCAACTGGTGATATCCTGACCTGAGGTCGATCTTGAAGAATACTCCTGCTCCTCTCAATTGATCGAAAAGATCATCTATTCGGGGTAACGGGTATTTATTCTTTATCGTCACTTCATTAAGTGCGCGATAGTCTATACACATCCGAAAGCTTCCATCTTTCTTCTTAACAAATAGAACCGTGCTCCCCATGGTGACGAGCTTGGTCTCGATAAATCCTTTTTCCAACAACTCTCGACCGCTTTTTCATCTCCACTAGCTCTTCTGTGGACATCCGACACGGTCTCTTTGCTATTGGTGCGTTCACGCACTAAATCAATCACGAATTCTATGTCTCGCTCGTGGCATTCTGGTAATTCTCGGGAAAAATATCCGGTATTCATCGACCAACGGTACATCCTCAGATAATCGATCGTCCCCGATTGTTTACTAACTTCGACTTCCTCGAACCGCCATCGCTTGAAATTCCACTTTTCTACCATCGGGCTCGATAGACACAACTCTTTGTCCACGCCTAATATAGCCTTATGTTTAGTTAACTACCCATTCCTGTGATAACATCCAGGTTTGGGTATCTAGTATAATAAGGTTCGCTAGAACTCTACCTTTTATTAGTAGTTTAACTCCGAACATCCGACCTTGAACGGAGTTCGATCCGTGATTGAACTAGGAGTGTACTTTTAAGGTTAACCATGCCCAAATCATTTGTCACGGCAAAATCTCGAGAAACAAACGAATGTGAAGCTCTGAATCGAATAATATGTAGTCGGCATCGAGTTGACTAGGAACTTACCGATCACGACGTCTGCTGCATCCCGAACTTCGCTCATGGAGATATGGTTGATTCGCGCCTCGTGAAAGCTCGTGGTGTAGCTCCAGCTTGAGCGTGTCCTCGGCTTCCTCCTTGACTGGGTCTTAGCCGGCGTGTTCCCAAGGTTAAAACGCATCAAGGCCACGCCCTTTCTTGGGACACATATTGGCGAAATGTCCGGCCTCATTGCAATTGTAGCAGCGCCTTCCCGCATTTGTCGATTTCCACTACTCTGATTATTAACTCTGACAGGGGTCTGAGGGGTTTGTCCACCGGTCTTGGCATTGGCGGCGGTGTCTCCGACATCGTTCCTCGGCCGAATCTGGCGAATTGCCGAGGTAGCATTCTCATCTTCGAGGACCATGACGCCCTCCTTGTCAGGCTATGCGGCGCTTATGTTGTCGTCAAGCTCCTTACGCTTATCTTCCAATATGAGTGCCTTGTTTACCAGTTCTTGGAAATCCGGAAAGGTGTGAGTAATCAGTCCCACCTGTAGACCAGTGTTGAGTCCTTTCATAAAGCGAGATTGCCTTGCTTTGTCAGTCGCCACGTCTTCTGGAGCGTAGCGTGCTAGCTGAGTGAATTTATTCAGATAATCGGCCACCGTCTGGCCTCCTTGCTTCAGCGCTCGGAATTCCTCCTTTTTCAGTTCCATGATACCCTCTGGCACATGGTATTGACGAAAGGCCATGGTGAATTCCTCCCAAGTAATCTCTTGCGGGTTCTCCTGCGATGCGCAGTAGTTCTCCCACCATTCGGCTGCTGTTCCTTCGAGCTGGTGAGAGGCATAGAGTACCCTCTCGTTTCCTTCACACTGCGTTATGTGCAATTTCCTTTCGATGGTTCTTAGCCAATCGTCTGCCTCTAATGGGCTGGCATTGCCTGAGAACGTGGGCGGTCGCGTCCTCATAAACTCGGATAACCTTGAATAGGGACGTGGCCCATTGTTCACAAATGATTGTTGGCGCATCGCTCGGTGGTTGATCTGTTGTAATCGCTGCCATCATAGTCTGCATTAATTGAGTCTGTCTTTGCGAAATGCTCCTAGATTCTCGTGATATCCACCGGTGGTGCCTGCGCGAGGGCGCACTGCTCGATCGCCTCTCTGGCGCGAACCACCGCCTCCCGCTCCGTGTTATGCAGTGTTCACCATCTGCTGATTGCTTCGGGGGTTTTAGAGATAAGGGGGAAAAGAATAGGCAAGTATAGGAACTTATGCGGGGAAACAGGTGTAACTTAAAAAAAACTTAAGCAAACAATTACTAACTTGGTATGGTTGCTTATCCAAGCCTAAAAGCTCAAGCAACACATCGCACACTCAAAGAAACAAGAAAACCAAATTAACCTAAACACACAATAATCTACCGTCTAAGAGGGTAACACTGCTATCTTAGACAGACGCGACTCTGACACATGAGTCTCAACTGGCTACAAAAGCACTGGTCCTTCCAGCTTCTGGAACACTTCATCGATCCACTTTTCTTGAGTTCGACAATTCCTGTCTTCACGATCTTCAGGATTGGCAACGACACCCAGTGCTTTCTCCTTAAGTGTGAAACAACGATAACTATTTGGAACAACTCAGATAAGATCTTCATTTAAAACAAGGGAAAAGATAGAAATTTTCAGCAAGGAGAAAAGAATAGAAGAATAAGACAAGTCAAGAACATATCATTCTTTCAAGTTAAAATTTTCTTTTAGAAAATAATTTTGAAGTTCTTAAAGAACGGCCAGTCTATCAAGGGTCAAGTCCTACAACAAGATGGCTCGATACCATCCTCGCTGTGCCCGAATTTCCACTTGATTCGCACTCGTGTATATCGTGCCATCCAGATCACGCCGGTACACACAGGCTAAACAGTTGAAGTACCATAATCATACACATGAAATAAATAATAAAGTACTTCAAGCACGATATAGTCGAAGTTACATGACCTTATGGTCGCCTTACAATAATTCACACGCAGGCTTATAAATATCATCGATCAAGTTCATTCAATGAAGCAAAATACGATAGCGGAACCACTCTTAGCCACAGGCTACTGAGTGCGGCTCAACCCCCCCTAGTCCTCTTGGCCTTCGACGAACTCTTCATTCCAAGCTGGCACGGCTTCTTCTTCTTCTGAGGTTTTTGTCGATGCAAGGGTGAGTATACAACATACTCATCAAGTCATGCACAAGAGATCTATTACTACATGCATGGCTTATTCCAAGGAAAGGCTTAATTGGTTATTTTGCATAAAGCAAGATTTCTTTTAAATAGGTAATCCTATTAGATTAAGAGGCAAAACCAATATTTAATAATTAGTTTCTCAATTCTTTTCCAAGAGTTTGGCACACGCCCTAAATTCATTTCAATGACTTTTGGCACACACCACCCATTCCACATTTTTATTTTGAAAATCTAATCCTTGATTTGTAATCACCGAAAGCAATGTCCAATGCCGTGGACACGGCTATTCAATAGATTCACACACACACACTCGCAGAGGTCAGACACTTTACCCACAGGATACAGCTCACCACACAGTGGTTGATTGCAACAAAGTCTTTCAGAGACTAACATTTGACCGATGAACCCTCCACATTTCCTTCTAACACTCCTCACACAGAGTCGAAGTTTAGACAGGCAAGTATCGTTGAATGGGTACCAAGCCGTAGCATGTGTACGCTTCCCTAGCTTGCACTGTGTGCACCGCCACCCCGAGGTTTCAAAGGAAAGAGGTTAGAAACCTACTTAACTAGGTCCGTCCCATACCGGACAAGTGGTTGTACACTTAACTCACTCAAAGGCTCGCAAGGTTAAGTCCTTAATCTGTCCTGCAAGACAACCATAATTCTCGCACACACCATTCATGCTTTCATACAACCCGTTGCCACACAGGCCCACCAGGCACAAAGCCTTCCTGCCACTTGCCCCGGTCCAAATCCTTTCCCACCCAGGGTTTGCATTTATGCAACACATGCCAATGCACACATTATTTCATAAATAGCACCACACAGGCTGCTATTCTAATTCCATCATATGGCATCATCGCACTTTTACAAAAATGCGTTCCATAATTGTTTAGGCAATATTCATTTGCTTATTGAAATTCATTCATCGCATATAAGCAGGTTAAGCTACTACTCACGGTCTAGCCTCCCGTGTTGGCATCATATTAATATCCAACATATTAAACATCTTAGGGTGGACAAGGTATTCAGGGCATATACGACATTAACAAGGTGGCATAATCCAATTGGTATTTTAGCTACATTTCCCACAATAGCAATATCATTTTTAATCAATATAGCATGCGTAAATTGAATCAAAATATATTTTCGAAATCTAGGGGCAACATGGTCAAAGCATGACTTGCCTTCGAAGAGGAGTTGGTTCTGGTCGAGGGTCTGCGACGGGTCTTCAAATCCTCCCTCGGCGAATTCCGGCAACTCGGAGTCTACTCGGTACAAGCAAACACACAATAAATATATATTACAGACAGCAAACAATTCACTAAAATCAAATAAAAATCACCAATAAATAGTTCACATTTTTACAAATTTTTGGGCACTGGAATCACCCAAATCCGAGTTAAAATGCAAAAGTTATAGCCTTTACAAGTTTGCTGAAATTCAAAAAGAATAAACCGAATTAATCCTCTATTTTCCACTGATTTTCCGGCTGATTTTTCCTACGCGCGACACGTGTCGGCACCAGAGGCCTCCACGTCGGCTTCGGTCACTGACAAGTGGGCCCCAGATGACGTCAGGCTGACGTCAAGACACCGGACTCACCCAATCGACATGTGGGCCCGGTGAACGAGACTGACCACTCGGCCCGATCGACACGGCGCGATCACGGCCCTCGATCTGCAATCGGGCGGTCTTCATCACGTGCCATCGGCAGGGCGACGTGGACGCACGCGATCGGTCGGATGATAATCCGACGACCACAGGTACCCGAGCGGAACACTATTCATGAGCATATGTGGACGCACGCCTACCATCGCATGAAGATCCTACGGTTGCGGTTAACGCTACGATGCACTATTCACTGCACCGACGCGGACACACGTGCACCGTCGGATGGAGATCCAACGGCCACCGGTACCCAAGCGATTCACAATTGCTAAGCCTACGTGGCTATACTAGAACCGCACGATTACTTTTCAACGGCCGAGATCTACCGGTGCGTATTTAAACGTAACGCTATGGAAGAGAGACGTGGCGTTACCGAAGGCGTCCGATGGAGATCTGACGGCTGAGGTGAGTCACAAGGGTTCGACGAAGGGGCGGCGGTGCTTGACGTCGGAGCTGAGGAAGACGATGCGGTCGACGGCGCTTCCGTGCGTCTCCGGTTGAAAGAGGTGGCGCAGAAGACGCGGCTCGTCACGGGGAACTCAGTGAGGTCCTTGGTGACGACGGGGAACGGCGGACGGCGGCGCAAGACGGTGAAGAACCGAGGGGAAGAGTGTGGCTACTCCGGTGAGCTATTGCAGGGGCTACAGCGGATGGCAGAGCGTGGGAGAAGAGGCAAAATGAGCGCAATGGAGTGCTGAGCACGGAGGTCTATTTCACCCGTCCGGACACGCCAGAACATCGCCGCAAATCTCGACACAATCCTCGGCTGAACAAAGAGTTGGCGGCGGTGCGGCGATCGCGCCCTCCCGACATCAGGTGGTTGTCCGTCGCCGTCCGACGCGATCCGACGGTGGCGATTGAAGATTGGTTTGATGAAACGGTATTCGATCTCGCCCGTTCGATCAAGATCCGACGGCCCAGGACGAGCGGCGATTAGGGTTTCCGGCGACAGCACAGTGTTGGGCTCGGCTCGACACTGTAGCTACGAAATTTTCGGTTTTACAAATAAAAATAAATCTAGAAATTCAAAAGAATTATTTAGGCACTAAAAATACTCGAAAAATTCTAGAAAAATTCCGAAAATATTTCAGAGCATTTTGAGCCTAAATAAAATATTTTCATTTATTTTTGATAAATACTTTTTCTGATAATAATTAATCAAGAGAAGAATAGTTAAAATAAATGATAATTAAATCCAATAAATCCCAGAAAAATTAGATAATTTCAATAAAATGCAATTAAAGGCAAATAAAGGTTTAGTAATTCACAAAAATTTAAATAACTCCAGAAATTTAAATTCGGCCAAATTTCGGGACGTTACAATCTATTAGCTAAGTCACAAGTTACTTGTGCTAGATGTGCTGAGATTGAGGGGGACATGAGTAGAATATATGTTGAGTTTAGGAAGAAACTTGAGGCCTAGATAGCTAGAATTAGAAATACCAAGTACGTCTCTTGTGGGGCCCTCAAGATTGAGGCGGTTGTGAATAGGGAGAGATATGTACGTGTTGTTCGCTCTTCTGATTCTTATTCTTCATCTTCACCTTTTCCCTATTTTTTTATCTCTTTCTTCCAGGAGTGTGAGTACCTTACGAGCACTTTTGAGAAATTTGTTGGAGATAAAAAGTAGCTCAATTTCATCCTAGACCAGTCCAAGATTAATGATTCAATCAGGTTTAAGATTTGACTATTTGGGGTACGCTCGGGCACATCCTCCTACCATTGTACATGGCTCTAAGTGTGGTGAGATCGTGGTTGCATCTAGATCTAGTACTACGGTGTTTCGCTTAGCACATGTTGTCCAAGGGATTTCTGATGTGAAAGTAGCCTCTCATGTAGTTTCTACTTTTAGTTAGGCGAAGCATACTTGCATCTTTTGTCAGAAAGACAGACATTTGACTGAGTTCTGCTTTAGGCATGTCAAGATTACACGGTATGAGTGTAGTCGTGCTCTTAGAGATATTCAGAGTCATCCCTAGATTCGGAGTGCTTCTATAACACCTACGGCTAAAATAGGAATCTTTGCCAGGGCTTACACACATTCACCCACTTACGCTGTCCCCCCTCAGCACACCCTAGCCCCGGGTTCGTCATCTCCAAGGCTTCACTTGTGTACACTGTCTGTACCAAGCTAAGGAAAATACCATGATAGTGTGGTTAATTATACATGTTTAATTCAAACTTCAGATTCCTTATACATGTTTATTTAGCAATTGTCTGTGTGTGTAGGATCGATATATATTAAACTAGCAATCAGAGGGGAGGGGGGTGAATGATTGCGCGGAAGCTAAAATCAAATTTTTGATTATTTTTGAAACACCCCAATTAACTGATTCGGATTCAACAAAAACAGAACGATGCACATCCACTAAAACAGTAATTACTGAATATCCCACTGTTAGATCGATGTGAAATTTTAACTGTAGACACTAGATTCAATTTGGAAGCTAACCGAACAAAAAACCAGCTCAATCGGATCTACGGATCTAAAGTTATTACCTTCGCAATTTTACTGAATCAGACGCCGGACCAAATAAGAACAGACTGATACATGTTCACTAAAACAGTAATTCTTAAAGATCCCATCGTTATATCGATGTGAAATTTTAACTGTAGAAACTAGACGCAATTCTAAAATTTACACAACAAAAATCAACTTGATCGGATATATGGATCTCGAGATATTACCTTCGCAAGATGACTATAGTACCCTTTAGTCGTCAAGTAAAAACGCAATGGCCGCCGGCCTTGGACTTCCCGCCGCAATGAACGATTGAAATTTTCTAGACACCACAAGCATGCATACAGTCCAGCGCCTCCAATCGAAAAGCTATTCTTCACACCGCCGGACCGAGCCGTCGTAAGGACCTGCAGACCACACAAGAAAAAAATGGTCGCCGTAGAAAAGCAAAGAGCAACTCCAAATTATCTAGTCGCTGCCCTCTGGTTGCCAAGCCTTCAAGCCGCACGTGAATTATCTAGTCGCTACAATTGCATGCATGCTGCCATCAACGTCCACATGAACACATGCATGCAGCTGCCGCACAGTTGATTGTCCGCAAGGAAAAACAAAACGCCCGTCACACATGCATGCAGGAAAGCTCCAGGAAACTCAAGCAACAAGAGATCAAAACACAAAGAACTAGAAGACAAGCCTGGCGCGATCTATTCGACAAGAAGACCAGCCGCTTGCATGCATGTCTTCACGACACGTACCGCCAGAACAATTCAACAACCAATGTAAACGACGCCAAAGAGCAAAATTCCAATCGCAATGTTTCGCCAGAGCAAATCAAAACAATGCTTCACGCCATGCACTTCTAATCACCGCGACGCCAGAGGATCTTCAAATACCGTCGCATGCATGCACGTCACAACGCTAGTCACGTGAGACCAACTTCTAGTTGACGAGCACTTCAAGCCCTAGAACACAAACGCCAGGAAAAACGGCCGATTGTTCAGCCGCCGCAAAAAAAACTCTTTTATTGATCAGATTTTGAAGTCCTTTTATACAACTTAAAACTCTAACACATGTATGCACATCCACCTAGCCTAATACACATAGCCCAATATATGCATACAACCCAAAATTCACACATGCACGCCAGACGGCTCCGCCACTCACGTGACTAACCGGTCTTCGTGGTGCACCGCTTCTCTAGCCCGAACGTCCCCGCATGACATCCTTGACCACTAGGACCTCGATTCCTCCTCGAACCTAGTTCCAACCTCGCCTCCATGAACCTAGTTCCGTCCCACATCGACCACATTCGCCCTCGAGCAACACCGCATACCTAATAAACAAACAACGCATCGGAGCACAAGTCCACGACTTGACTCAAAGTCAATCCATGCAACCACTCACATGAGTACATTGCATCAAACAAAATCCATCATGCTATCACCAACATAATAAGCATCTCAATATAGCACATGCATAAACACCACACATGCTATAACCAAAGTCACTTTACAATGTCAATTTCACCATTCAACCAATTTTTCATCACATGATCTTACAGTATGCATGCATACATCGTCTAGTAAGCATTCCCCAAACCAAGGCCATGTCGGCCAGAGTAGCATCATCCATCTATGTAAATCATTCATCAAAACACGACACATGCGCAACCATCCGTTAGGAAAGAGGTGAGGAATCAGACTTACAGGAGAAGAGAGTACCTCGCCATCTCGACGATAGCGGCGTCAGCGTCAAGGTGCTGCTAACCTTGGGCCACAGCAATTCGGCGATGCAGGGGCACAAATTATGGGAGGACAAGAGGAGACCAGAGAGGGGTGGTTGTAGCGAGGAGCCAGAGGAGCTCGGCGTCGTAGGTGCTTGGGAATGGCGGAAGGTCATTGAGCTCCCAGAATCGGCACCATGCCCGAGTAAACGGGCACAAAGTGGTGGCGATCCATGCAAAGACGAGATCAAGTGGAAGTAGGTGGTTAGTCTTGCAGAGATCCCAAGTAGGTGGCGGCGAGAGAGGGGGGGATGTGTGATAAGGGGAGGCGGTCGGGCCAAATGGGCCGGCCCAACTACACTCGGGGGCTTTGTTAAAGGAAAATTTTGAAAATTTCAATCAAACACTAATTCGAATTCAAATCTGAATGTTCCCTTTCTTTTTCAAAATTCACCAAGACCACAATTCTAGTTTTTCAAAACTAAAATATAGTAAAAACTTTTCCAAAATGATATTAATCACAAATGTCATGATAAAATTTATTTCTCTGTTTTATCTTAAAAGATAATAAATTTTAACATTTCTTATTTTATGAATAGTGATAAATGAATGAATTAAACTAATTAATTGTTTTATTCATTTAAATCAAACCCAACTACAAAAAATAAATAAATCCTTTTCCAATTTTAAAATAAATCTTACTTAGAAAATAAAAAGAAACAAATTCTTTTTCCCAATTTTAAAAATAGAATCCAACTTCTATTTGAAATTATTTCTTAAATGATCAAGGTTCACAAGTTAAGTTCTATAGTTTGGGTTTGATGTTGTGTGTGCATGAGAGTTGTTCTTCTTCACCATATGTATAAGCAGGGTTTAATATATCATTAATAATCAACCAAAAACCACAATAGTCGACCGTATTGAGCCAGCACAACTTTTGAAACCGGTCGATAAACCGATCCAATTCAAATTCAAATTCAAAAAATTCAGTAAATTTGGAAAATTTTGTCCTAAGTTTCTGTAAAATTAGTATTAATAGTTTTGTGACATCTTACACCAAAATGATATGAAAAATCAAATTTATGTGACATATTTGAGGAAAAACTGAATTTACATAATTAAAAAGGGAAAAAAAGAGAAAACAGTAACGGGCCTAGCCAAGATCCATTTGGCCCAATAGCCTGGTCCAGCCCACTTAAAAACCACATGCTATATTGGGCATTCCGTGAAGCTCCGGAGACAATAATTGTTCTTTCGACACTCCACTCGCTCAGCTGTCCTAGTCGCCGTCGTCATCATCTAGATCCGCCTGTCGCTGGTCGACATCTCGTCACTCAAAGCTTGATAATCATTCGATAAGCTCTGATAATCACTACTCTCCCACTGAAAATCGACAAGACCTGGGAATAGATGAGCTGTGTTGATTTTCGACAGAAATCAATTGGTAATCAACTCAAATCAGTTGATTTTTAAGGTTTATCGAGTGATAATCGATGCATGTTGTTGGTCTGATGTTAGATTATGTGATTAGTATTTGCATTTTTCGATTTGGTTCTGCGATTGTAGCCTTGCACAGTACATTCTTATGTATTGTTGTTAGGATTAGGCACTTGCGATTAACTTGTGTAATGTCAATTTTTGGTTAGTAGCAGTAATAAACAAGTAGATTTTCTAAGTTTGAACAGTTGAATAATGTTGATTTTCGGTAGATGCAAAATTGTATGTATGGATTAATGCATGATGTTGCAAGAATATTAGATGATAATTTAGGCAAGGACTATGGGAGTTTTTATTGCTAGCATTCACTGATGTAATGCCTTTTGTAAGTTCTTAGCAAGCATATACATTAACTTAATCTTTTGTATTAGCATTCGGTGATGTAATGCCTTTTCTCGCTAATATGTACGAGGAGGAGGTTCCCAAAGAGCAAGATGGTGGAGCAGCCTTTCAAGCTAAAGGAACATAGGAAGAAGGAGTCGTCTTCTAGTAGGTATCTTTTGTTGAATTTGGAATGTATTTGAAGTCACGAAGTTTGGTATGTAATATATCATACTTCTCCTATTTTCGGAAGAATTCGTCGCTGTGGTTGATTTGAGCCGAGTCGGCCGCGCGGCTCGGCTCGGTCGGCCGGCCGGCTTGGCTCAAAATGTTTTTTTGTATTTTGGCCCCTCTAAAAATTCGTAATTATGTATAGATCCTCTGATTCAGAAAAAATGTGGATTTTTTGTGAGAGGGCCCTAGATAGATACAAAAAACGAGTGATCGGTCATGTGCTCGCTCATTTTTTTTATGCTTTGGTCCCTCGAAAAAAGCGTAAGTATGTGTAGGTCCTTCCCGAGCTTTTTTACGAAACGGACTTTTTGGTTCAGAAAAAACGCAAACCTTTTGTGAAAAGACCCTAAATAGATACCGAAGAAAACGTAGTGACATTTGGATCATTCTAGCTATTTTTCACGAAAAAGACTTTTCAATTTAGTGCAATTGCGGATCCTTCGTTAGATAACCCTAGATAGATACAAAAAAGGTGGTTACGTTCGTATCCTTTCACCGCTTCACGCGTTTTCTTAACGATTTAAAAAAACTATGCCGAAAATTCGAAATTATTTCTTCGAAAAAAACAATTCTCGCGTGTATTATGCCGCGAAATTTTTGTGAAACGGACTTTTTGGTTCATAAAAATTGTGAATCTCTCGTGAAAGGACCCTAAATAAATACTGAACAAAATAATGTAGGCCGGCCGGCTCGGTTTGTTTTGTTTTTTCGCATGTAGGCCACTCAAAAAATGGGTAATTACATATAGGCCCTTTCGATTTAGTGCAATACCGAAAAATACCAAAAAACATAGTGATGTTTGGATCATTCTGGCTATTTTTCACGAAAAGGACCTTTCGATTTAGCGCAATCGCGGATGCGCTTGTGTCCTTTCAACCGCTTCTTACGTTTCCTCGACGATTTGAAAAAACGACAAAAAAAAGATATTGTTTGCACGAGCCTCCCATGCATTTGAGCCAAGTCGGACCTTTCGATTTAGCGCAATAGCGGATCTTTCGTGAGAGAACCCCAGATAGATGCAAAAAAAATGTAGGTACGTTCGTATCCTTTTAACCATTTCGTGTGTTTTCTCGACGATTTAAAAAAAACTACACCGAAAAATACGAAATTATTTCTTCGAAAAAAACAACACACGCGGCGTATTACGCCGCGAAATTTTTGCGAAATGGCCCTTTTGGTTTAGAAAAATCGTGAATGTTTCGTGAAAGAACCCTAAATGAATACCGAAAAAATAACGTAACCCGGCCGGCTCGGCTCGTTTTGTTTTTTTTCGTATGTAGGTCCTTCAAAAAATACGTAATTATATGTAAGACCTTTCGATTTAGTGCAATACCGAAAAATATCGAAAAAAACGTAATGACGTTTGGATCATTTCGTTTATTTTTCACAGAAAAAACCTTTTGATTTAGTACAATTGTGGATGCGTTTGTATTCTTTTAATCGTTTCGCGTGTTTCCTCGATGATTTAAAAAAACACCGATAAAAAAAACGAAATTATTTCTAAAAAATAATGCACACGACGTATCACGCCACGCAAACTATCCTAGTATTTACTTATATTTGAACGACTACATTACTTCTGTAATGCTATTCTGTTGTGCATATTTCTCGGTGAAGTTGGTCTTTGCAGTGCAATGAGCCAAAGACTACTAGACTACCAAAGATAGTGGCGTGTCGGGCGTCACATGTGTGTGACTTGGGAGCGCACCGATTGGAGAATAGGAGGAGGGAGAAGGATGCGGCGGCAGCTCCGGTAGAGCTTTGGTTTTTGGTGTATGTGAGCTATGAAAAGGATGACGGTAGGATCAAGGATAATCGTGTATGTGAGCTTTGAAAAGGATGACGGTAGGATCAAGGATAATCGATTAGAGGAGGTAAATAAGTGGTTTTTTAATTTTTTTGACACTAATTCAATAATTAACAAGAATTATATAAAATACAATTCTACAATAATTTAAAGTCTCAATAAGCTAGATCTTGCTATGAATATGAAGAACCTAAGTCTAGGCAATGGTACACACTTAGTAATATGAATGATCATTAGAAACACTAAGGATGTAAATTTGGACAAGTATGAAGAGGCAATAATCAAATCACACAATTTTAAACAAGAAAATTTTTTAGTGGTCTCGAAGACTTGCCGGTCTACCCTACTACATGTTGAGGAAGCTTGAATGAAACAAGCTGGCTCCTTGTACAATTGAGCCCTTCTTAATCACTAGTGGTACCTCTTTCCCGCTCTGGGTAAACGAGCTCTGACCTTCACACAATACCAGCCCCTTCATAAGCTTCTATGAAAAGATCACCGATTCCACACCTCCAAACCGTCTAAAAGCGGTAACCTCCAAGAGAATAGATCCTTGGCTCTTACTTGAGGTTGATCAAGTGTCTAATTGCTCAAGAATGGATGCTCACACTTGAATGTTGTCACCAACTCTAAATTGACAAATTAATATATTATGGATGGTGAAAGATTTGATAGGGCTCAAAGGTATGCGATGAATGACCAAGAGAGCCCCTGCTGTAGGTGGGTGTATAATAGATATAACACTAGTAGAAATAAAATATCGTCAGGGTCACTCTTACTAGAACAGCAAAGTCATTAGTTATCTACAAAGTGTCATATGCTATTTTTTCCACATTCTTATTAGGATCAGTAGGAAATCATTGAGGTCACATGACTAGTAGAAATAAAATATCGTCAGGGTCACTCTTACTAAGAACAGCAAAGTCATTACTTATCTACAAAGTGTCATATGCTATTTTTTCCACATTCTTAATAGGATCAGTAGGAAATCATTGAGGTCACATGACCCAATGATTCTACGTTAGATTCGCCTACGAAGTATGGCTTAATTCTACTCTCGGGTCATAAATAATTGTCATTTTGAACATCAATAAAGTCTGCAAAACTCAACTTTGACCACTGATTTTTATTATAATATATTTAAAGAATCCAATAAAATATAATATTACGAAAGCATGTTTCGGACAAATCTACACATATTAATTTAATGTATCTAATTTAAATATTTAAAAAGATATCGATAGCTAAAGTTTTAAAAGTTTGACTACACATATCCAAACTAACAATTTTTTATGAAATAGAGTGAGTACTAAATATTATTTTAATATTATATCTCCTTGATATGCACATCAGACAAATATTGTAAAACGAAGGCAGTACTTTCACAATTTTTTTTTGCTAGTATATTGTGATAAAGTAATTATAGCAAAAAATTTTGCATTGGAGATTGAAAAAAGTCTATCGACGAAGGGAGTAGCTGTACAATTATGTATTGTTTCTAGGTAAAATTGTATTTAAGTCCTTCTAGTGTTTAATTTGATGAGTTGAGCTCGATCCTCACCTAAATGTAAGTTTAGTCAGGCTATTTTACAAATTTAATATTCAAGTACTCTTCATTTTTTTTTGCTGACTTGATCCACTTTACACTTTAGCTTTGCGCTTTTGTGTTTATCTGGCTTCCACTGTGCTCTCCACTTGATCCACATTACCATTTGTTTTAAAATTAAATAGGCTACCACAGTCATATAAGGGGCTGAGCCACCTCTTGGGCAGGATGGGCCGCTGCCTAGGCTCACCAACGACGAGTAATAGAATTCCAGTTCAGTCCTCGAGCTCTTAAGCACAATGAAATTCGTGTCTTCTCGAGCAAGCTCTTGGTCGTAGTTTGTCTTGTCCAAGCTCCTAAAATTTCCTGGCTTCGCCACTGAGTCATATCATGTTAGTGTATAAAGTTGCACATTATCTAAACACTACGAGATGCTTTGTGCCTTCAAATTTTTCCTTCACCATCCTAGCTACCTGTCTTTCCTTCTCTACGCATGCCTTCCTAGGTCTGCTTCACCAACCTTTCTTCCCTTTAGCCATTACCATGTCACCACCTTCAGTCGATGAAATGTATGTGTTGCCACCAATAGTCATCGTCGCCGCCAAAGCAAGATCTTCATATGGTAACAACGCACTGATGTCGACAATCGAGCCATGCTACATTGCCTCATAAGGCAAACTTCACTGACCAAGCGACCACGGTGTTGATCACACTAAGTTACCACCAATGTTAGCAACTGAGCCACAGTACGTTGCCACATGAGATAACTTCACTAAGCAGCCACAATGTTGATCATGCTCAAGTCGACCACTAGTGAGGTGAGCCACCATTATTGCTAACCTTACCATGGCACCAAAACACAGAGAGTATACACTATGGCCGCCAGAGTTAAAGGGGGAGCATACATTGGGGACATAATGGTCTTTTCTATAGATGTATATACAAGAAAAAAAAGGTGAAGAGAGAACTAAAATAGCCAAAGTGGTGCCATTAAAGGACCATTTCACACTTCTAGCCGGAACTTTTGTAAAGAAAAATTTATGAAAAGTAGGTTGTTGATGGAATCGTACACTTTGTGAAAACAATGGTATAATTCATGAAACTTCGGAAGCAGACGGTATTCACAAGCTGCCACCTCGAACAGGGAGCATTGTCACATCGCCAACCTATGCATGGTTGCATCAGCGAGCCGAGCTGTGTGGCGCCCCTCCCAACACCGAGAAACACACGTGCCACATAGCTCACCTAGTTGTCTATCTCTTAGTCTAAAGGCCTTGGCGTTTATGTCCCCATCATCTTTTTTATTACAAATTGGTCCTTTCATGTACCAATTTGTACTTTTGGCTAGCCCTCCTTTTGTCTAAAGGAGCATTGAACTCTAAGTATCTCCTGTTGCGGTATATAGTAAGTTGATATTACCACGGTAGCAAATTTGTGTGCAGAAGGATGACTTGTTGCAGTTGGGTAAAGCGGCGGGACAACCTCGATCACTAGTGGTAGCTCTTCTCTACTTCGGGTAGGCGAGCTCTAATCTTCCCACAATGCTGGGCCTCTTCATAAGCTTCATTGAAAAGATCACACTGATTCCACACCTCCAAGCCATCTAAGAGGCGGCAATCTCTAAGAGAATAGATACTTGACTCTTACTTGAGATTGATCAAGTGTATAATGGCTCAAGAATGGATCCTCACACTTGAATGCTCTTACCAACTTCAAATTGGTGAATTAATGCACTATGGATGGTGAAAGATTTGCTAGGGCTCAAGAGTATGCAATAAATGATCAAGAGGGCCCTCTTGCTACAGGTAGGGGTGTATTTATAATCCCACCCACAAAGCTAGCCATTGGCACCTAATTCAAGAAAAAATTCAGGAAAGTCGGCATTACCGCACATGTAGGGGACATGGTCAGTAGTGCTAGTCTCAGGTCCAACGGTCAACTGAAGCATTAAATACAGCAGATACTAGCTGTTGCTATAGTATCCTCGGCACTACCGCCTATGTAGGATCGATAGTGCTGGCCTTAGAGACTAAAAATACGCATTTTAAATCCTCTCTGAAAAAGAACTACCGTTCATCTAGGCCGATACTGCCGCACTTGCGGCAGTGCCGCTCTCAAATGAACGGAAGTGCCGGCCGTGGGAAAGTACCCAAAAAAACACATGGTTCTAAAAAATAACTATCAGCCACTAGGGCTAGGTAGATTATCGCGCCTACTGGCGATCACTTCTTAGTAGGTCGGCGATCTTGGCTGGGGACATCCCAAAAATGTTCTCTCTGTAACATACCTACTGGCCTTTGGGGCCGGTACTAACGCACCTATGGTAGTACCACTCTTAGATGGTCGGTAGTGCCGACTATGCAATTTTAGAGTTTTTTCAGAGAAAATTTTAGATAAAACATATGACCAATGTATAAGTATGTATTTGAGCCATGAAACTTGATCAAACCAAAGGTCTCTCTTAAGAGTACAACACCTATATTAGCAACCCGATCTTTTCTCCAAACACCTAGATCGGCAAAAAGTTAGGAAAGGGTCCTTACAATTTTATACCTTGGTGTTTGCATGATGTTCCAATTTCCTTATGGCTTAATGATTTCACCTCTTCATAGAACCAACCTATTTTTCATAGCCTCAAGAAAAATTGTTAGTCTTTAAAACATGATTGTTATTAATTGCCAAAACCAATGACAAAATTTGGGTCTAGATTCTTCAACGGCGGCAGGGAGGTGGATGGGAGGTGGTGTGGGAGTGTGCGGGTGGGTGGTGTGGATTGGGACAATTCGCTAGGTGAAGGTTTGGACAGTAATGAAGAGGAGAAGTGTAGGGATGGCAGTTTTACCTATGGGTTTGGGTACCCGTGGGTACCCGACCCGATAGGTTCGAGTCTGGGTCCGAATCTGGACCCATGGGTATTTTTGATCGGTCCGGGTCTGGGTCCGGCTCCGGGTCCGAATATAGACCCAGACCCGAAATTACTATCATGTACATGATCCACTGTCATTAGACCCAGCTTAATTTAGCCATCCGGCCCAGGGCCCATTCCCAACTTACCCTAAGCACCATTGCACCAAACCTGAGACTTCTTATCCTCCAGTACTCCAACTCTCCATTCTCCAAGGCGCTGGCTATTCCTAATCCCTACTCCCATCCTCCACGCCCACACAAACCCTAGCCACCTCAAGACCACGCGACTCCACGCCTGCTTTCGGCTGCCCGTCGGCCTTCGCCGAGCCCGACCCGCGACCTCGATCATGGACTACCACCGGTGACCCGATCCGGATCCGCCGTCCCGGCGCCGCCTCCCATCGTCTCGTCTCGGCGCCATCTCCCGTTGTCTCAAGGCACCGCCACCAAGTCCAGACCCTAAGCCGGCGACCGGCGAGGCCGCGCCACCAGGTCCATGAATAAGGATCAGTTGCTTTTGGATAAGCTCGTTACATTTTTGCAATTAGTTTATGGCAGCTCGTCCATGAATAAGGATCAGTTCCCGTATTGCATCCAGGAGCCTAGGAAAATAAAACTGGGATATTATGCATTTCATTCAACAAAGTTGTGATCCATCTTTGTGTTCTCCTTGGATATTGACAATAACAAGTTGATTTAAGATTTACCACCCTGGGAGCTTGCCTACTTGCCTGACTAATCCAGTAGCAAGGTATATTTTCTGATTTTCAATAGCTCTTTTATTGATTGTAGTTCAGTAATTTGTATTGCAGTTCAGGAGTAACAGTTAGCACTTGATTTGTGCAATGAAATCTGAAATGGTGTCTCGGATAGAGGTAACCCTAAGTCAGCACCGCAGAGCTCATCTATAGGAGATCAGACCTTAGCTGTCGGTGCAGCGGCAGCGCAATGCTCCGACGTGGGTCAAGGTAGATCATCAAAAGGCAATGAATCCAAAACAGCTGAAACTAGTAATAAAAGAAAACTAAGATCTAAAGTGTGGGAAGAGTTTGAACATGTATTGATTAATGGAAAATGGAAAGCTGTTTGTGGGTATTGTAATGCTAAACTTAGTGGAGACACAACTGATGGAACTTCACATTTATCAAAACACTTGAGTAATTGCGGTGCAAAAAATGCAATGGGTCCAAAGTAGAAAAAACTGAGGTTGACAAAGGAGAAGAAGGGAGAGTGAATGTAGATCTGATGCCACTAGCATAGCTTTTGACCAAGTTGGAGTAGATGAAGTATTTTATATCTTTGATACTTATATGTCTTCTCAGCCTACAAGTTGTGTTTCTCATGTTCGGTCAAAGTTAGATTTATACTTGGAAGAACCCTTTTGCCTAGAACACAAGAGTTAGATATCATCACTTGGTGGAAGTTTGGAGGTATTAAGTACCCGACCTTGCAAAGGATAGCTCATGATATATTGCCAATCCTCAGAATAACTGTGGCATCTGAGTCTGCATTTAGTACAAGTGGCAGAGTGCTTAGTCCACACCGAAGTCGCCTTGCCCCTAATATGGTTGAAGCACTTATGTGCATGCAAGCATGGTCATCTGCGGATATGCTAGGTAACATTAAATATTTGCATTCCATTTCATTTGTTTTATTTCATCTTCTAACTATTGCTAATTTTTCTCTTAGGAGATACTTCTTCTAACTTCTTTGCAATCGAACTATTCTCGAGGATGAAGAAGAGATGATAGAAGATGAATCATTGTCACCCATTTATGAAGAAGAGATGATGTAAGATAAATCGAATCTGTTCTTAGATTGTTGGAGTGTTTCTAGCTACAAGAAAACATTTTGAACTTGTAGTCTGCTTAATGCCTTAATCATGTACTATTTGGAGCTTGGTTTGTTTATTTTTGTTGACTCGTTGTTTGCTTGAAATCAAATGCTGAACATATGAAATGTTGCAATGCTGATTTTTTATGTTGAAATGTGAAAGGATGAAATGTTGATTTTTTATGTTGAGAATTGAAATGCTGAAATGCAAAGGAGGTATGTTGAAATGCTGAATGCTTGCTGTCATAGTGTCATTGTTGAAAATTCGATTTTATCTCTTTGTTTCGGGTCCTGGTACCGTTCGGTCTGGGTCCAAATTTGGACCCATATGTTCATTCGGGTCCGGGTTCGGGTCTAAAATTCGGGTATCGGGTCTAGGTCCACAAGAGAAGGACCCAGAGCTACCCGACCCGATTGCCATCCCTAGAGAAGTGGCATGTGGAAGGCAGAGGGCATCCACTATGGCCTTGGCAAGAAGGTAGAAGAAGAAAATAGGAGGGAAGAAGGGGAGAAGGAAATTGTCCAAGGTAACGACAAAGTTGTTCAAAGCGATGTATAATGGATTGTACCTTCTATCGAGTGGCAAAAAATGAATTGCATCCTACATAGGTGCAAACTGGCAAATAATATTGGGTAGGGGGGCGAATCTTTCTGATTAGGTAATCACTATGGATTTAGAACGTGTTTGGATATGGGGATTTGAATTCAAGTACTTTGAATTTATTTCAATTTTAAACTAAATTTTAACTCAGATAAAACATTCTCATCCAAACATCCCTTATTCGATAACAACCGACCATGAAATCAAGGGGGGACGAATCTTTCTGATTAGGTAATCACTATGGATTTAGAACTTGTTTGGATATGGGGATTTGAATTCAAGTACTTTGAATTTATTTCAAATTTAAACTAAATTTTAACTCAGATAAAACATTCTCATCCAAACATCCCTTATTCGATAACAACCGACCATGAAATCAGGGTTGCATTTTAACAAGCACTAGCCATGTGCCCATGCATTGTAACGGAAACTCAATTTGCGATAAAAAATTTATTTGCAAAGAGCACTAAAAGTGGCAAAAGCGAGTAATTAAAGAGCAGTGGCCAAGGTGGGTAATTACAGAGCAATGGCAAACATGGGTAATTTTAATGAAGTGACGTAGAAAGAAACTCTTGGTTTATATAGTAGAGATAAATTCATTCTATGTGAAGAACATAAAATCTTTGTCAAGGTTTGGTGGTGTATTATCTACGTCCACAGAAAACTCACGACCTGGCATGCCATGTGGCACCAAAATGTTTTTTTATAGTATATCATATAGTTAATCTAGTGCTACTAGCATGATATATGGCTGACTTCGTTATAAAATGTCAAAATCTATTGAAGATCAACAGAGGATCAATTGAAGTTGGCGTCAAAACATGAGGACCTAAATAAAAGCTTTGGCCTATGAACAAGGGATTCACAACAGAATTTTAATTTTTGTACAAACAGCTATATGTCCGTGAGATGCAACGGAAACTCAATTTGTGATAAAAAATTATTTGTAAAGAGCATTAACCTTATCTGAATAATAATATTCACTCTAAATATGCAATGGTTAAATGTTTAAATCAATTTATCAAAGCAAACAAATTTCAATCACCTGTTTACAAGCTCTAGCTTAAAATTATCTTTAATTTCACAAACTTAAATAATAACATCACAACATTTAGAATTGTAAATTTGTAACGCCATAATTCGAGATCGATCGATCGACCAAAAGAGGCATCACCGCTGCCCCATGGGCGCAAAAACATTGAAGAGATAGATGTCATCCATATATGGTTACCACCAGTGGCATGCGTGGCTCGTATGCCTTACTCTGGCCATACCATAGCCCACCCCATCAACCAGCTTCACAGTCTCCTCGCCTTCCCCCGCGAGGGCCTCCCTCAACCTATTGACATCATCTACCGTGGTGAGCTCTAGCAGCGACCGCTAGCTTATCTCACTGCCCACCACCGTCGACTTGCCCCTGCGCCGCATCGACGAGATTAGGAAGGTCGCCCATTACCTTCGCTCAATGGATAAGCTCAACACATATGCAGGAGAGACAAGAAGTGGTGGGGTTATATAGATTCAGCAACCGAGGAGATATCTATGGAATCTAGATTAAAAAATTATCGAATAAGGAAAAGCAACAAAAGGAAAAGATGCGAGAAGAGACCTAACTTCATGAATCGGAGCTTTGCTTCCTTCAGAAGGGAATTGTCGGTACTTTACGCCAGGGTATCCTCTCCACCGCAGATAAGTAAGACCACGTGGTAGCCTGGCGAGCTGGTGGGCGATCAAGCCCCACTCGCCCGGCGAGTAGCCCATGTGGTGGCTCGCAAGCAGTGGGCGATCGAGCCCTCGCCACGGGCGCTTACCCGTGGCGGCTGGCGAAAGTGTGGGCGATCGGCTCGCTTCGCTGTGTCGCCCGTGGCGGCCTCCGTGGCGGCTTGGCAAGCAAGTGGGCGATCAAGCTCTGCTCATCGGGTGTCGGCCCACGTGGCGGCCTCCGTGGCGGCCTAGTGAGCAGGTGGGCGATCAGGCCCTACTCACCGGGTGTCGGCCACGTGGCGCCTCGCAAGCAGCGGTGATCGAGCCCTACTACGCGGGCGTCGGCCCCGTGGCGGCTGGGCGGCGGTGGGCGATCAGCCCCTTTCACGTGTCGCCCACGTGGCGGTCTCCGTCGGCTTACCGGCGGCGAGTGGGGCGTCGGCCTTTATGGTGGCTCGGGCGAAAGTGAGCGATCAAGCCACCCACGGGCGTCCGCCCGTGGCGGCCAGCACGCTGGCGCCAAAAGAATGAGAAGAAGGCTTGCCTCGAAGTCTCCTTCCCCGACACGCCAGGTCGAGCACATCCTGTTGTGTCAGGGCCATTGATTGCAAGGAATTCTACGGTCGACACGACGATGGCCCATCCCTCTGACACCTCACACCAAACCCGTCGCAGGAACATCACATCTCGGGCGGACCAGGCGAAGCCATACAGCGACATTAAATGGAGCTTGAAGGACAAGGCTACAGCGATGGGTGTAATAAATGAGTCATGGGTCAGTATGATAAGACCACAGTGATGGGTGTAATTAATGAGTCATAGATTAGTATGATGTCATCTTCCTACCTGCCCGAGCCAGCCCACTCTATATAAGGAAGCTTTGGTGCATGGGGAAAAGAATTCGGGACGAAGAGTTCGAAAGACTTAGCGAAAAAAGAGAAGAACGAAGAGCAGTGTAGCTAGCTCAATATACATCAACAAAGATCTAGCATGACGTAGGGCTATTACCCAGACCGGGGGTCTGAACCTGGATACATCGCTGTGTTTTTTGATCTGTTGATCCCCTGGATCCCCCGCGTGAGAGTCATTAGGGTTTCCAACTGCGAAGATGCCCTCTACCGTACCTTAACCTCCATCCTCGGAGGACCCCCTGTCCGTTGACGGGGTCCTATCCGGCGAAATACGCTGACAGGGGCGCGCCAGGTAGGGGGCTAGTGGTTGGCTCACCCGGCCATCTCTCCGGCGGATTCGGGTCTTCTATCTGCAAGGACTGTGCATCTGGTGATGGCAGGTTCACACTCACAGCAACAAGAGGCGACGGAGGCTAGCAGCGCCCAGAACACGTCCCGGCGCTCCCGCCGAACGAGTGATCGTCTCACACCGTCCCCGCAGGAAGGTGGTGGTGCCCCCTGGCAGCGGCTGAACCTCCGGTTCGGCGTCGGCTGGCCATGGAGGCGGCCACTCTAGCCCAGAACCTGCATGCAGTTCGTCTCCTCCTGGACCACCCTCCGGTGGAACTTGCAGAGACACTCCCCGACCACGCCGTGGCTACGTGACATTGCTAGCCTTATAGATATGGCCCAGCTCCGCGTAGGGATGCCCGACCGGTCGGGGACCGTCAGAACTCCCCGATCAAGGGTGTGTCTTGACCACACCCAGGTTCCAGCTGCCCGAGCGGGAAGCGTTCTGGGCAGGAGGGCTAGGATAAAGGAAAGGGCATACAAGACGAAGGTCTCGGTTCCGCAGGGAGCCGTGAGGACCTGAGGGTTCACCTGGAGAAGCGTCGGCGGTGGCGCGGCGATGATTTGCATAATCACTTGCAGCGCCGTTGCGCCCAGGAGCAAGGCCGCGGCAGGCGGATGGCTCTTGGGGGTGAGAGCTCCTCCCATGACTCTCACCTTCAGAGCGAGGAGGAGGTCCACTCCTCCGACTCTTTGGGGAGTCGCGATTCGCACTCCCCGGCACGGTCTCCGGGCCGAGGTTCAGGTGGACGGCAGGACTCCCCCTATGGCGTCGGATGCCAGGCATTTTCTCGACGGCTGCGTCATGTGGCATGGCCCGAGAGGTTCCGCCCAGCGTCCATCGAGAAGTACAACGACACCACCAACCCGGAGGAGTTCTTACAGATCTATACCACGGTGGTGCGGGCTGCTAGCGGGTTTGAAAGGGCCATGGCCAACTACTTCCCAACGGCCTTGGTGGGGTCTACCCGGTCTTGGCTATTGAACCTCCCGTGAGGATTAGTATGCTCGTGGGAGGAGTTGTGCGACCTCTTCGTCGCCAACTTTCAAGGCTCCTTCACACAACCGAGCTTGGAAAACGATCTCCATGCCCTCAAGCAAGAAAGAGGGGATTCGTTGCGTGACTTCATTCAACGATTCTGCCATTGTTGTAACACGATCCCCCGGATTTCGGAGCAGTCGGTCATCATCGCCTTTCGAAGAGGTGTTCGAGACCGCAAGATGCGGGAGAAGATGGCCACCCGCAATATCACCACCACCTCCAAGCTCTTCTCCCTGGCGCACAAGTGCGCACGGGCGGCGCGAGCGCGGCGGAGATGAAGCCGGGACTTCAAGGGGTCCCGACCCTGCGAGCAAGAGGGTGAGGAGGTGCGAGGCGGTTGACACCAGGTGGGTCCTGACCGCTGAGCGCGAGCATAAGGATACCAGGCCGTGAAGGTGCGACCGCCGCGACCAGCGGGATGACCGTCGTGACCGGCGAGATGATCGCCGCGGTCAGAGAAATGACCGTCGCGAGGAGAAGGAGGGCATACCCTTCTGCCCGATCCACAAGACCAACACTCACGATCTGGCCAGCTGCCAGATTGTGAGCAAGATGGTGGAGCAGCGGCTTAAGGAGCGCCGCCCCTGCGATGACGACCAAGACGAAGACCACACCCCGCTGGCCTTCCAGCAGGCGGATCAAACCGTGGAGTACATTCATGGTGGCTCATCCACCTACCCCTCCAACACGACGTACAAACGTCTGAGGAGGGGGGTCTGCGCCACGGCACCGAGTTCAGGGGCGGGTCGGATGCTGAAGTGGTCGGAGGAGCCGATCACCTTCAGTCGGGCCGACCACCCTGAGAGCACTGCCGGCCTAGGTCACCTCCCGATCGTGGTCTCGCCCACGATCCGGAACGTGAAGCTCGGGCGAGTGCTAGTGGACAGAGGGAGCTCCATCAACCTCCTGTCCTCTAAGGCATTCCGGGCGCTCCAGATATCGCGACAGGAGCTGCGCCCGGCCTTGCCCTTCTATGGCATCGCCCAGGGGCTAGCTCGATCCCCTTGGGCCAGGTGCGCCTCCCCGTCACCTTCGGGGAGGAAAGCAACTACCATACGGAGTTGGTCGACTTCGAAGTCGCTGATTTCGACCTCCCGTACAACGCCATACTTGGCCGACCGGCGTTGGCCAAGTTCATGGCGGTGACCCACTATGGATACATGGTGGTGAAGATACTAGGGCCTGGTGGCCCCATAGTCATCCGGGTGGACAGGCCAAAAGCCTTGCGTTGCCACAAGCACGCATTGGACCTGGCCGGCGCCACCTATGTGAGGCCGGCTGATGCCGCCTATCCGGAAGCTCCTCAGGTGAAGACCCGTGCCTCGCTCGGCTCGGTCGGTGAGGTGAAGGTGGTCTCCCTGAGTGTGGGCGAGCCTGAGAAGATCGTCAACATTGGCGCCAGCCTCAGCGCCAAATAGGAAGACGCGCTCGTCACCTTCCTCCGATCTAACTCCGATGTGTTCGCCTGGCAACCGTCCGATATGACTGGGGTCCCTAAGGAGGTAATCGAGCACCGATTGGCAACGCTCCCAGGAGTGTGCCTGGTCTGACAAAAGGTCCGAAGATAGGCACTAGAGTGGCAAGATGCCACGCGGGAAGAGGGGAGCAACCTGCTCTCTGATATCCATGGAGGCATGTGTGGGAGCCATATGTCCGGCCGGACGCTTGTCGGTAAAGCGTTCCGCCAAGGATTTTATTGGTCTACTGCCCTTCAGGATGCTTGCGATCTGGTGAGGAAATGCGAAGCATGCCAATTCTTTGCCAGGCAAATCCACCGACCAGCCCAAGCTCTGCAGATCATTCCGCTCTCTTGGCCGTTCGCGGTCTGGGGGCTGGATATCCTGGGCCCGTTCCCGTGGGCCACAGGGGGCTTCACCCACCTGTTCATCGCTGTCGACAAATTCACCAAGTGGGTCGAAGCCGAAGCAGTATGTGCCATCACAGCTTCCGCTGCTATCAAGTTCATCCACGGAATCTTCACCTGCTTTGGAGTTGCCAATCGCATCATCACCGACAATGGCACTCAATTCACCAGCGTAGTCTTCCTGGAGTTTTGTGATGAGATGGGCACCAAGGTGTGCTTTGCCTCGGTGGCCCATCCAAGGAGTAATGGCCAAGCGGAGCGCGCCAACGCGCTGGTATTGAGGGGCCTCAAGACCAAAGCATTCGATCGGCTCCATAAGCAGGGGGCGCGGTGGACAGAAGAACTCCCGGCTGTGTTGTGGTCACTTCGAACCACACCCAGTTGGGTGGTTGGAGAAATACCCTTCTTCCTGGTCTACGGGGCGGAAGTTGTCCTCCCCTTCGAGCTGTCGCTCGGCTCCCCACGCGTCTCGGCATTCAGCGAGAAAGGACACGAAGACTACCGCGGAGAAGAAGTCAACCTTCTGGAGGAGGTGCGCGACCGGGCGGCCTTGCGTGCCGCTCGGTACCAACAAAGTCTCAGGCGGTACCACGCCACCTGGGTCCACGAGAGAACACTGGCAGTGAGCGACCTAGTCTTGCGCAGAATCCAGACGCATGCCGGGCACCACAAACTGTCTCCTCGGTGGGAGGGCTCCTTCAAGGTGGTCTTAGTATCTCGACCCGGAGCGGTCCGGTTGGCCATTGAGGACGGCCAAGAGCTGGCGAACTCCTACAACGTGGAGTTGTTGTAAAAGTTTTATCCATAAGAACTATAAGTACCCGGTAGTTCGCCCGATCAACTGTATGGGCGGGCTTTCCCCTGGCTGATCGGCGATTGCTGGCCGTCAGTAAAGTTGTTTGCCTTAAAGGCTTTCGCTTTATTCTCCCTACTTGTGCCCTAGTGGGTAATA
This sequence comes from Guadua angustifolia, assembly GCA_036346375.1. Lineage (NCBI taxonomy): Eukaryota > Viridiplantae > Streptophyta > Magnoliopsida > Poales > Poaceae > Guadua > Guadua angustifolia. Next base: position 27,620,491 of record CM070515.1, read on the forward strand.
TTTCGCGTGGGTGTCATGGGTACCGACGGTTTGGCCGCTCCTTGTCAATATGCGGTAACACCCGGCGTTCGTGTCGGGCAGGGACGGGCGACCAAGAGGCGAGTTTGGCACGGTGCTCAGACGCGGCTTGTACACCTTGGGTTGGCACCGCGAAGCATCGCTGGCTATCACCGCGAGCACCGCTTGCCTAATACCACTCCTGGGAACCTGCTGCCTTGCCGCGGGTTGGTTCCGAATCACAAGGGCTTAAGTTCCAAGGAAGGGACTATGACAACCCCGCGCGGGGACTTACATTCTCTAATATATTTCCTGCATGCCCCGCGTAACGTCTACTTATGTTTTCAGTAGCTATGCAAAATCGCAGATGAAGTGCTGGAGTACTGACCTAATTTAAACATTCAAGGTCGCATCGCGGCGAGCCTAGGGGCTGGTCGCCCGAAGGCCTGCGACCGAGATAAGTTGTTTGCACTGAGTATCATCAACCTGCCCTTGACATTTATGCCCTGTTGGGTTAGGTTGTGCGTGGTTGTCACGGGCGCCGGTAACCTGACGGCTCCTTGTTGATAAAAAGGGACACCCGGCATTCGCATCGTGCGAGGACGGGCAACCAGGAGTGCGAGTGTGGCACGGTGCTCAAACGCGGCTCGCACACCTCGGGTTGGCTCTGCAAAGCATCGTTGGCTGTCACCGTGAGCACCGCTGGCCCAATACCACTCTTGGGAACCTACTGCCTTGCCGCGCGACGCTACGGTCAGGCTCCAAGAAATCACAAGGATATAAGTTTCGAAAGGGCACGAGCTAGTGACAACCTTGCGCAAGGACTTTGACTCTATTTGTCTGCATCCTGCCTGTATTGCGTAATGTTTATTTGCGTTTGCAGCAGCTGCATGCGATCATCGAAGGAGCGCCGAAGCACTGACCTAACCTAAATATCCGGGTTCGCATCGTGGCAAGGCTGGGGGCTGGTCGCCCAATAGCTAAGTCAAGCAAACTCAATCAAGCAAACACACACAGGTAAAACCAAAGGATGCCAATTTCATTACAATTGATAAGGTAGTTTTGGCATACAAACAGGTAAAACAAGAACAAAAAAGAAGAAGAAAACAAAGGCGGTGACCCGGGCCATCAGTTGTCGTTCGCAACTTGGATGTGCCTGTCGTCCTCCTCAACGTCTGCCTCCGCCACCGCCACGACGAGGTCCGGGTCCTCCACCGTCATTAGCCCGACGACGCGCTCCGCGGCCTCGCGCATGCGCGCCTGCGCCTGAGCTTCACCTCCCTCGATGCCGGCCACGGCAGCCAATGGATCGAAGGAAGCGTCGCGGCTGGCGCAGCACGCCAGTACGAAGGTCGCGGTGGAAGCTGTGACTTGCCATCCTTCCTAAGCAGAGCGGGCGGCTAGGGCGGCGGGCAGGCCACTGAGTGCCTTAGCCACTCGGGTGATGCAGTGCGCATACTGCATTGCCGAAGGCTCTAGCGGCTCGTGGAGGTCCACGCCAGCGACTCCAGGGACCTCGCCATCCACTGGTAAGTCGGCCGGAGCATGACGACGAAGTTATGCAGCGTGCGACGCTGCTCCTCCACCGCTCTGCTCATACCTTGGCCTCAAGTCCGGGGCGGCAAAGGGCTGCCTAGAGTTAGAGAGGGTGCGAGCATAAAGCCAAAATATTTACCTAATGAAGAACGTTTGGATGGGAAAAAGAACCATAGACAAAATACATAATTTGACTTGAGTCTTTAACATCTTCTCGAGGCAAGGTGCCATGTTGTTGATGAGGGGGTGCATATAAGACCAAGATATGGGGGTAATAACTAAAATTTTTTGAGGGTGCATCTGCCACTGCCATAACTGGTGATCGCCTAGTTACCTCTCTCTGCCAGCGCCTCCCCTGCTCCAGCTCCTCGCAAGGCTTCACCTGGGCTTCCAGTGGAGGCGCCATGCCAAGACGCACCAAGATTCGGCAAGCGGAGGCACGGGCGCGGGCGGAACGACCGGCGGCGGGGTTTGAATGTTGGCTCCGGCAACATCCACTTCATTGCCGGAGGCTCTGTGTTGCCCCCGGCGATGTCCCCACCGCGATGTCTGCGGTGGGGCACCTTGACGGCCGCCTTGGAGGTGATCGAAGCGAACGGCCATTGAAAGCGTGAGTCCGCCGGGCGGCTATGGCGGCAATGGAGTTGGCGCTGCCGAGGTGGCGCCAATGGGGTTTGTCGAGGAGTTAAGCGCCAGGAAGTTGGCGCCGCTGAGGTCGACGTCGCAGAGTTTGCCGCTCGGTCTGGCCAGCCAGAGCAGGCGGCGACGCGCCGCCCAGATGAAGACGCCACCACTCTGGGCGCGCTTTGCAAAGCGGCAGAGTCAGTGGCAGCAGGAGTTTGGTCCCCGGCACGGGCCCTCTTGGGGTCCGCGCTCGAGACGTCCGAAGCGCAAGCCCGTTTGCCTGCACTCCGATCATCGGCTGGGCCCTGGTCCCTGATCACCAAGAAACCGCAGGCCGGCAGCGCAGAAGGACTCGTGGAGTCCATCGCCAGGAACATCCGGATGATCCGCAGGCGCTCCGTGGATTCCAAATAGCAGAGCGGCCGGGCCCCAGCAGGGAAGTCCGGAATGCTCGACGTTGGCGGAAGCAGTCCGGACAGCCATTTTGAAATGGCGGGGCCGTTCAAGTTTCCTGCATCTGGCGGAAAAAGGAGACAAGAATGTTGGTTGGTGGAGATCACAAAAGGAGAAATGTATTTACAAGAGAATAAAGAACTTATGGCCCGGGTGCGTGCTGGTCATGTCGTTGTCCCCAGATATCGCCATGTAGCGTGGCATGATGACGACGATAATGATCCTCCGACACGAAGTCCGGACAACCAATACCGATCAGTCGGCATCTCGCAATGGTTGATGTGAGCCGCCATCGCTAGGAGCTCTGCCGCCTCCTCGACGGGCAAGTTCCAGCTCTCGCGGGACTCCGCCTACGCACAGGGCACCTTGAGGAGGTCGACCCCGTTGTCGTCGCCGATATACAACCAGTCGCTCCGCCACGACTTCCAGTTGGACTTTGGCTGAAGAGGAATGTAGCGGGGAGCCAGCCCGTCGCGAAGACGAAAGTGGCAGCTCCCCGTGATCCCGGCGTCGGCGGTGCTGTGGAGGATGTAGAAGTAGCGAAAGAGTGGGAGATTAGGCATTACCCCTACGAACATCTCGCAGAGGTATGCAAAGGTGGAAAGAATGAGAATGGAGTTGGGAGTGAGATGAAGATGATGGATTTCATAAAAATGGAGGATGGTGAGGAAGAATTCAGAAAATAGCGGCACCGGGCCCGCCAGGAGTCCCCAGGCGAAGACGACGATCTCCCTCGGTTCGCACCGTGGCACGAGGGTTCCACGGCGAAGGTGGAGGGAACCCTCGGGCGCCATCTTGGAGAGCGTCTCCACCCTGTCTTGGTCAACAGTAGAAGAAAGAAAGGGCTGCGCCATTGAAGCAGAAGCAAGGTCTTTAGGCAAGGAAGATGAAAAGGCAAAGAGCAAAGTGTGCGGGAATCAGAAAGCGTGAACCGCTGGTCAGGGGTGCGCATATATATAGGCCCCTCGCACAGACGGTTCGTGAAAAGGCAAAAGTACGCGACATTTTGGGTCCCGAGAAAAATCGGCGGAAGTGGGGAGGACCGAGGCAGTTGCGTGCTCAGAAGTGGTGGGCCCATCCAGGAACGCACCAACATTAAATGAGGTCTAAAAGAAATCGACGCTGCGCGTTCAGACGGACACGGGGCTACTGTCGGCGTACTTTACGCCAAGGTACCCTCTCCGCCACAGATAAGTAAGACCATGTAGCGACTGGTGAGTGGTGGCGATCAGCCCCACTCGCCGGCGAGTAGCCCACGTGGCGCGCCTAGCGGCGGTGGGTGATCGACCGCTTTCGTCGGCGCCGGCCCCGTGGCGGCTTTGCCGCCAGTGGACAATTGGGCCACCTTTCGCCGGGGTGTCGGCGGGCGGCCTCCGTGGCGGCCTGGCGAGCAGTGGGTGATCGAGCCCTACTCGTCGGGTGTCGGCCTACGTGGCGGCCTCCGTGGCGGCTGGCGAAGCAAGTGAGCGTCGAGCCCTACTACGGGCGTCGGCCCCATGGCGACTGGCGAGCGGTGGGCAATCGAGCCCTACTCGTCGGTGTCAACCCACGTGGCGACCTCGTCTTGGCCGGCGAGTAGGTGGGCGATCAGTTCGCCACTGGGCGTCGGCCCGATGGTAGCTGGCGGCGAGCAGCGCGGCGCCACCGCCGCCGTGTCGCCCACATGGCGCCTCTCCGCTTACCGCGGCAGTGGGCGATCGGGCCACGCCACCGCATCGCCCCGTGGCGGCAGAGCGTCGGCGGCGCTCGGGCCCCACTCGCCAGGCCACGCGAGCGGCCAAAAGAATGAGAAGAAGGCTTCGCCTCGATGTCTCCTTCCCCTGACACGCTATGTTAGGGCCATTGATTGCAAGGAATTCTACGGTTGACACGACGACGGCCCATCCCTCTGACACCTCACACCAAACCCGTCGCAGGAACATCACATCTCGGACGGACCGGGCGAAGCCATACAGTGACATTAAATGGAGCTTGAAGGACAAGGCTATAGCGATGGGTGTAATAAATGAGTCATGGGTCAGTATGATAAGTCCACAGTGATGGGTGTAATTAATGAGTCGTAGATCAGTATGATGTCACCTTTCCTACCTACCCGAGCCAGCCCACTCTATATAAGGGAGCTCTGGTGCATGGGGAAAAGAATTCGGGACGAAGAGTTCGAAAGACTTAGTGAAAAAAGAGAAGAACGAAGAGCAGTGTAGTCAGCTCAATATACATCAACGAAGATCTAGCAGGACGTAGGGCTATTACCCAGATGGGGGGCCTGAACCTGGATACATCATTGTGTTCTTTGATCTATTGATCCTCTGGATCCCCCGCGCGAGAGTCATTAGGGTTTCCAACTGCGAAGATGCCCTCTACCGAACCTTAACCTCCATCCTCGGAGGACACCCTGTCCGTTGACGGGGTCCTGTCTGACGAAATACGCCGACAGGAATCAATCAATCCAATCCGAAAAGCACCGAGAGCAACGCCGCTGATTCGAATGCCAGATCAATGGGAGAAAGGAAAGTAATAAATAAGTTATGTATATTCATTTACTTCCCGTAATAGGATGATCCAATCCAATCTACCGAGGTGACCACTACCCACTTCCCAAAACAGAGAAGAGATTCTCACAGGAAGTAAGGAGCCGTAGACTTATATTCTGGCTAGAATAATAAGCATTTTATTTGGATAACTCTGGGTAGCAATCCAGAATACTCAATAAAATATAGGTTGTATCCGTGCATAATCTTGTTTTTGAAACATTGATAGTGAATATGTGATAATTGAATTTGTCTTGCAACATGCTCCCTCGATTAGTTTCATAATATTTGTTGATACATATACCAATAAGACACAAAATTTACGTAATATTTAATGGAACTATACCATGCTTAGACTATTAAATAGATATAACACTAGCAGAAATAAAGTATCACAGGGTAGCTCTTACTAGAACAGCAATTATTACTTATCTACAAAGTGCTATATGCTATTTTTACTATAATCTTAATAGGATTGGTAGGAAATCACGGGGGTCACATGACCCCAATGATTCTATGTTGGATTCGTCTATGAAATATGGTTTAATTCTACTTACTCCGAACACAAATAGTTGTTGTTTTGTACATTGATATAATCTGCAAAACTTAATTTTGACCATTAATTTTATTGTAATATATTTAAAGAATCCAACACAATTATAATCTTACGAAAGTACGTTTCAAGATGAATCTACACATATGAATTTTATGCATCCAATTGAAATATTTATAAAGATATCGATAACTAAAATTTTAAAAATTTGACTGCACGTATCCTAAATCGACAAATTTTTATGAACCAGAGAAAGTATTAAATATTATTTTAATATTATATCTCCTTGATATGCGTATCAGACAAATATTATGAACCGGAGGCAGTACTTTCACAACTTTTTTTAGCAAACATATTATGATAAAGTAATTATAGCCAAAAATCTTGCGTTGGAGATTGAAAAAATTCTGTTGACGAGGGGAGTAACGGTACAATTATGTATTGTTTTTTGGTAAAATTGTATTTAAGTCCTTCTAGTATTTAATTTGATGAGTTGAGCTCGATCCTCGCCTAAACGTTAGTTTAGTCAGGCTATTTTACAAATTTATTATTCAAGTACTCGTCCTTTTTGTTTGCCGACTTGATCCACTTCACACTTTAACTTTACCCTTTTGTGTTTATCTAGCTTCCATGGTGCTCTCCACTTGATCCACATTACCATTTATTTTAAAATTAAACAGGCTACCATAGTCACATAAGAGGCGGAGCCACCTCCCGAATAAGATGGGTCACCGCCCAGTCTCACCAACAACGAGCAATAGAATTCTAGTGCAGTCCTACAGCCGTTAGGCACAATGAAAGTCGTGTCTTCCTGAGCAAGTCTTGGCCATAGTTTATCTTGTCCAGACTCTTAAAATTTCCTGGCTTCGCCACTGAGTCATATTATGTTAACATATAAAATTGCACATTAACTAAACACTACGAGTAGCTAAACACTACGAGATGTCCATACTACCCTTTGTGCCTTCAAATTTTTCCTCCACTATCCTAGCTACCTGTCTTTCCTTATCTGCGCATGCCTTCCTATGTCTACTTCACCAACCTTTCTTCCCTTCGGCCATCACTATGTCACCACCTCCAGTCGATGAAATGTTTGTGTTGCCACCTATAGTCATCATTGCTGCCAAAGCAAGATCCTCACATGGTAACAACGCACTAATGTCGACAATTGAGCCGTGCTACATTGCCTCATAAGACAACTTTACTGACCAAGCGACCTCGGTGCTAATCACATTAAGTTACTACCGATGTCAGCAATTGAGCCACACTACATTGCCACATGAGATAACTTCACTAAGCAACCATAGTGTTGATCATGCTCAAGTCGACCGCTAGTGAGGTGAGCCACCATTATTGCTAACCTTACAATGGCACCATAGTGGAGAGAGCATACGCTATGACCGCCAGAGTTGAAGGGGGAATGTACATCGGGGATATAATGGTCTTTCCTATAGATGTATATACAAGAAAAAAAGGTGGAGAGAGAACTAAAATAACCAAAGTGGTGCCATTAAAGGACCATTTCACACTTCTAGCCAGCACTTTTGAAAAGTAGAATTAACGGAAAGTAGCTTTCGATGGTATCATACACTTTGTGAAAACAATGGTATAATTTGTGAAACTTCAGAAGCAAACGATATTCACGAGCTGCCGCCTTGGAATAGGCAGCATCGCCACATCACCAACCTGTGCATGGTTGCGTCGACGACACAAGCTACATGACGCCCCTCCCAACACTAAGAAACACATGGGCTACACGACTCACCTAGTCATCTGTTTCTCAGTCTTGAGGCCTTGGAGTTTATGTTCCTATGTCTTTTCTATTATAGATTGGTCCTATCACGTACAAATTTATACTTTTGGCCCTCCTTTTGTCTAAAGGAGCATTGAACTTTAAGTATCTTCTACTACGGTATACAGTAAGTTGATATTACCACGATAACAAATATGTATGCAGAAGGATGACTTGTTACAGACAGGTAAAGTGGCAGGACGACCTACATGATCGGATAGCGCAGCACGAGATCCTGCTATGATTTGGTAGCATAACAACTCATATAGGTAATATATTAGAGCTATCAAGTTACTGTCCTGCCATAAATCTTTTGAGGTAGCAGGTGACGGCTACGGGCCTCCTTAGGTCTGGGTGTTCGGTTTAATCGAAAAATTCGGTTTCGGTTTTTGGTTTATTTGAAAATTCGGTTATTTCAAAATTAAAACCGAATTATGTTTGAAAATTTCGATAACCGACAATTCGGTTAACCGATAATTCGGTTTCGGTTTCAGTTTTAACCGAATTAACCGAACTTGGCAATGATGATGGCCATGTCGTTAGAAACTTTGTTGCTCAGGTAGCCACCATTTGTAGCCTTCTCTTTTGACACCTGAATTTAAGGAGTCCAGTTGTTTGTTTCATACTAAAATGCTCCTTGTGCAATTATGGTTTCAGGAGTTGAGGAAGAAGCTTCTGACTGTCTATGGCGATGGCAAACAGACGAGGAGCTTTCAATATGTTCCGATTTGATGGGTCTCTTTATCAAAGTTCGGTTAGTTCAGTTAACCGAGGGTTAAAACCGAATTAACCGAAAAAAGTTTGGTTATTCCATACAGCTAACCGAATCAACAACCGAATAATTCGGTTTCGATTTTTTCGGCTTCGGTTTCGATTTTAACGGTTTCGGTTTTCGGTTTCCGATTTATTTGCCTAGCCCTAGGCCTCCTGGTAGGGAGGAGACAAAATCTGCGAAATGAACAGAAGGGGCCAAATTCCTCAAAGACGACGGTGAGAGAGCCAAATAGGATAAGCAACTCCGGTCCGCGCGACCGTGGTGTCGTCCATTCCTCTTCATCCTCTCCCTCGAGGGCAGTAATTTTCAGAGAGCGACAATCGTATATCCATGGCGACGGCGGCGGCGGCGGCAGCAGCAGCCACGAGCAATCCTGATAAAATGGAAGCGAGGAAGAAGACAAAGTCAACAAGTTGACCCTAAAATTATTATACCTACACAGTAACAAATAAATCCATCCGTTCCCCATTCCGCCCAGCCAAAACCCAAATCCAGTCGTATCTTCTACCCTGTTCTACCCGAGCTACTCCATTTCCGGCAGACGACCAGTCACCGGTGCCAGGCTCGGCTGCTTGCTAGATCGGGCGCCGCGGCTTCGACTTCCCAGGTCAGCGATTCTCATCTCTTCATTCTTTTATCTTTCTTTTTTTCTTTTCCTTTCTTTCTTTCCCGTCCGATCTGCGCGATGATTTGGGGATTCTCTCTTGGTGTCGGGGTTGGATTCGTAGCCCCGTCGTCCTGTTCGGTTCGATGCGTTCGGAATAGCGCGTGGAGCCTTGTTGGCTCGCGCGCGGGATCTAGATTTGGTGTGGCAGTCGCGGTTTCACGGCGGCTCCTGCCTCTCCGTCGTAAGCAAGCTGGCGCCTTTTGGGTCGGGGAATTGCTATTGCCGGCTCTTTGCAGCTGGAATGGGTTGCTCCAAAATCTTGCCAACATTTGGGATGCCAACTCTACATCTGGGCTACCAATTTGCCTTCTTTTTCTTTTCTTTTTTTCCTTTATCTTTTGCCTCTTTTGGGGTCCTTGAGACGGGACTGCATCTGCTTCTGCTGCTAGTACTGCAGGCACTTATCTTGGTGAGTGAAATAGTGGAGTAGAACGGAGTAGTAAATCGGGTCAGGAATGGCGCATCCCGGAATTAGCATTTCTTGCAGCTAGCTCACGTGCAGCCTGCATTTCTGGTGATGTTGTGTCGTATGCATGTGTTGGCAGATGAACAAGAACAAAAGGGGACAAGGAAAGAGATGAGGTTTGGTGATATGATCTTGGTCTGGCCTTGGCCTTTTGATCAAAAGATGAGTTCAGTTCAACCTTCTTACGATTGCATCCATGTTCCCATCCCCAACGTACCGCTGCTAATATTAGCAATTCATGCGTGACGCCTCCCCCGAATACACGTGAAAATTCACCTCGTGCAGATTATAAACCGAATTGATCACTCTGTACCGAGGTAAGATTAGATTGGGTTGTACTATCGTAGAACATCCTTTCCACCTCCAGTATTAAATCCCCTCCTTCGAGAGGGCCGAAAGTGGAAACAAGTAGTCAGTACAAGTAGTGAGTAGTAACAAATAACAGATAAGAAAGGGGAAATTCACCTACATATGCTGCACCAAATTAAGCATAATCCGCTCTATTCTATCCTTTGCTTGGTTGACACCAGCCACCACTAGATTGCCAGCTTGGATTACCTGGTGAGCGATATTATCTTTATAACCCTTTTTCGCTGCTCTTTTTTTTTCTGATCTATGCGATGCTGTGATTTGGGGATTATTAGAGGATTTTATGTTTCATTATGTTCGATTTCGGGAGCACCCGATAATCATGTGGAGGTGGGGGTCTGACGATTGGCTATGGGTTTAGTGGTTAGATGGTTCAGTCAGCTTTGATTTGGGAATCTCCTCTTGTGCATCGGCTATTGATAGTAATTGGATTTCAGCTAGTTCCACTATCACGATTTGTAGCACTTGGTAGGTGAAATTGAACAGTGAAGAGAACCTAAGATTTGGACAGCAAAGTTCACAAAAGGAACTGTGTTATTTCTTTACCAAAAGAGGCAATTACAACAACCATACCAGATTCATCCACACAGTCGCAACCAGCAAACCATTGCACAGTGCACATTAGCGAGACATTGACCAAACGCTTTCAGAAAAAAAGGAAGAAGATAGAGGTCAGATGATATTGCGCAGATCGGGAGTATCATCACATCAACCTGTGCGTGAGCGAGCTGTGTGGCACCTTCTCCCAACACACATGCCAGATAACTCACCTCTGGCGTAGAGAGAAGCAATCGAGGAAACAATTAAAGCAGCAGCAGTCATGAGGAGAGAGCAATAAATAGCAAGGAAAGAGTTGACCACCTACTACAACTGCACATCTATCTATCTATCTGTCTATCTAACTATCTCATTTCGCCCAAATCCAAATCCATCCATATCTATTCTATTCCATTCTATTTCTTGTTCTCTCTGGAGAGGCGACATCGCTGGCCATCATCAGTACCAGATCGCGCCCCACAGCTTTGGCTTCCAGGTGATAAATTTTTATCTCCATCCTTTTTTCTTGGCCTGATCCGTGTATTAGGTGGGCATTTGATATTGGATTTGGACTCATGACTTCGTATTGTTTGATTTGAGGTGTTGGGATTAACATGTGGATGCCGAATTGCTGATCCGAATGGATGATCAGGGTGGTTGCAATTACCGTCGGACTGTGCTTAGAGCCTAAGGTTCCTGTGGTTGCAATTAGTTGGTTCCCTTGTCAATTAGTCGCGGAGAAATGTCAAGTTCGTGCATCCATAGCTGAGTATTGGGTTGGGAATTACGATTGTCTGCTTTTGTTAGGTGAAATAGATATGTATAGAACACTACTTGCCTTTGTCTGCTACTGCCGCTAATTATGCTGTGTGTAGCCTTTTCTTGTAGTGGCTTTAGACTTTAGAAGATAGTAGTTTGAGTGAGTAGTACTAGCACATGCCAGAATTAGCTTTTCTTGCAGCTAACTGGCATGCAATTTCCATTCTAGCCTTCTTGTGCGTTGGCAACCTGAACATGACTACAAAGAGAAGATCAATTAGGTGGATAAGAATAGAGATGGACAAGGGCCAAAGAAGAGAAGATGACAAGGATGGGAAGAGACACATGATCTTGGCCATAGCCTTTTGGTCAAAAGATGAGTTTAGTTAATGAAGGATGTGTACCATTTTGTATTCTTTTTTCCATCCCCAACCAAACACAGCTACCATTAGCATTTCATGCATGATGCCTCCTCCGAACACACTTGCTAACTCACTTCCTGTGAAGTATAAACTAACCAAACCGATATTGGTCTGTCACTCACTCAGCACCAAGGCTAGATTAGGTTCCACTGTCATGTGGCACAAAAAATTCAGTCAAATCTATTATAGTCTATTCTATCTTTTGGCAACACCAGCCATCACTAGATCGCTGGTTTGGATTACTTCTTGAGCAATATTATATTTATAGTTTATACCCCTTTCTGTCGACTTTTTCCCCCTGGTCTGTGTGATTTTGGGGGAAATTAATATGATTTGATGGTTCGCTATGTTCTAGTTTGGGTGTACTGGTTAAGCTTGTGGAGGTGGGGTTGATTGGTTTGCAGATCTGTATTGGATAGTCGGTCGCTATTAAGAGGTTCACTCAGATCTGATTTGGGAATGTCTTGATCAGCAGTTTGTGCATCGACAAATAATATTGGGTTTCAACTAGTTTTGCGTTTGCAATTGGTTGCACTCAGTTGGTGAAATGTTTCAGTCCAAAAACCTAGGATCTGGTGGATAAGAAGTAAAGGGGACACCAAGAAAGAGGAGAGGATAATGATAAGGGAAAAATGCATGGTGGCCTGTTTGGTCAACTAGCAGAGCTCGTGAAAGATATGTTTCTTCTAATGGTCACCTTCTTGTGTTTATCTGCAACTAATTATGGCTAGTAGGTACTCTTAGCATTTCATACAGTGACTCGGCTCTCCTAGCTCATGGACTCTTCTTATTCTCTCAGTTCTGTTAACAGTTCTTCAATTCAGGTGCAAATGTTGGTAATGCTTGTGCAAATGTGCTGTCTATTAACTACATTCTTTTATCTATTTTCAGGGGCACAAGCATGGAGGCCGCTGGAGATGAAGCTATGCTGGCACAGGTTAAAGCAGTTGACGGAGAAGATAACCTATTCCAAGAAATGGAAAGTAAAGCTACTGCCAAGGAGCGTGAGGAGGCAGCTGTTTTTGGTTTGGACAACAGCACCCCTGCTGCAAAGGGAGCAACATATGCTGCAGATCTAGCACCCCCGAAGGATGTTGTGGATGAGTGGCCTGAACCTAAGCGAACTCACGTGTTTTTCTTCGTTAGGGTTCGCTCGTACGAGGATCCTGAGCTGAAGGCAAAACTTGAACAAGGTGACAAGGAGTGCCATAAGAAGATTCAAGCTCGCTCCCAAATTGTTGAGGCTTTGAGAATGAAAAGGGTATGCTTCTGACCTCTCATGGAAATGAGGGCTACCTTTTCCCACGGTTTATTCTAACAAGAAACTTACTTGTGCTCTATAAGTATATCTAGTTTTAAGTTTGTATATGTGTTGTTGACAGAATATGTTTCTGGTAGCAGTTGGCACTGCTTCTAGGAAAAAGCAAATTTGTGTGGGAATGAGGTCTCATTTTTGTAACTCAATTTTGTTGCAGACTGAGCGATCCAATATTATCTCTGAGCTGAAGCCATTGACTGCAGAGAATAAACAATATAATGAAGTTGTTAGTGAGAAGTTGAAGGAAATGGAACCTCTTCAAAAGAGTTTAGGCAAGTTTCGTAGTGAAAATAATGATATGCGGGCACGAAGCGCAGGTTTGTGCTCTTCAATTGAAGAGCTTGAGCAGTTGGTAAGCTTAAAACTTGGCATGACTCATTCTTCAACTGTTGCAGTGTTTTGAGTGTGTATTTTTTTTGTTTGCTCCATTATCCCTCTGTAGATCAAGAGCTTGAATGACCGCATTTGTCATGAAAGCATACCCTTAGATGAGGAAAAGCGGTTGGTCAAAGAAATAAAACAACTCGAAGGAACCAGATCAAAGGTCATTGCAAACACTGCTAAGCGAGCTAAGATGCAAGATACAGTTGTTGAGCGAGACACAATACATGATCAGGTCAAAGTAAGTATATCCATGTATAACCTCATAGTTTTATATCCGCATGTTCTACTGGAAAATGAAAGCTCAGTAATGGTTCACATTTTGATTTTAACTATTATCCCAGCAAATTGGGGTGGGTATTGATGAAGTTAAAAAGGAGAGGCAAGCTGTTAGAGACAAGATTAAGATTCTTGAAGATGAACTCCATGCTGTTGATAATGAGATTGCTGCACTTCAAGATGATCTTGCTGCTGCTACTGCTAGAAAGGATAAGGCATTTGATACGCTAAATGAATTGAGAAAAACACGTGATCTCAATGTAAGTCAATAAACACGTCTCCTGTGTCTCTCTAGTGCATAGAATGCTATGTAATTTTTCCAATGTGTGGTATATTTTGGCCAGGAAAAGGGAGCACATTTGTGCTGCTCAAAATTCTAGCTATTGCATGTGTCTGTGAGTCCAAATTATGGCAATATCAATCTTTTGGCTGACATACATAACTATTAAATAACTTGATTCTAACAATTAGTTGGTGTAATATGACTGTTCTTAGGCCTTTAAATTGTAGTGGTTGATTTGCTTTTTACTTGCTCGAAAAACAAAAAAGAAAAGTTTTCTGTGAATAATAACATTTGTCCTTTTCTTTTTTATTTATCATGTCAGAATTTTCTCATTTTTGTTACCTGTTGAATGAATTTGAACTTGAAATATATAAGTAGAATAGTTTCAAAATTGCACTTATAATTTTTTTTTTCAAAATTTTTCGTGTTGATTTGATACCTAACCAAAAGTTTGTGCATTAGATATCTTCCACGTATTTTATATCGAAACTGCTTTTAACTTTACGTTATCTTCAATGTCTACGTCAGTAATACTTTTTGTTATCATTTTGAGTATAACAAATTGTCCTTTTTTTTTATGGTATCCGCTGCATGCTTTTCTGATTCAGAATGCCTCCTTCCACCAAAACCGCACACTCTTGAACAGTGTTAGGGATCTTTCTGCAAGGAGTGAAGTAGAAACTCTGCAACAGCTCTGCCAGGATGAGGTTTGCCTACGAAATACTTCCTGTTTCTTTTTGCAATTTGACTTTGACTTCGTGAGAAATGTTTGTTTCACTCTATCATAGGTTGAGAAGTTCATGGCACAATGGTGCCGCAGCAAGCCCTTCAGAGAGGATTATGAGAAGAGGATACTGGCTTCCCTCAACAGCAGGCTGCTGAGCCGAGATGGACGGATGAGGCATCCTGATGAGATGCCTATCGTTCTTGAAACAAAGCCACCGGCACCACCTGCACAACAGGAGCCTGCTCCATTGAAAAAGCCTGCCAAACAGGCAAAGGAGGCTCCTGCTCCACGAACAGACACTATCCCAAAGGATGGGATTCACATCAAAGCAGCGGCAAAAGCTGCAAAGGCAAAACCTCCCCTTGAGATTGATGATGTGCTGGATATCTATGATGCTGAGCCTTCGAAGGAGAAGCCCAAACCTAAAGTAGTAGATGAAGCCAAGTTGAAAGAAATTAAAAGGCAGGAAGAGATAGAGAAGAACAAGCTGGCACTGGAAAGGAAGAGGAAACAGGCCGAGAAACAAGCAATGAAGGCAGCAGCGCGAGCACAAAAAGAAGCTGAGAAGAAGCTTAAGGTAGATTCATCTCTCTGTCTATCTTTTGCCCCCCTGGAAGTCTCTTTCTGTAGTCTTAGCTAAATCTCTCTATTACAGTGCTATATAGTTATCCACGTAATTAATTGTTTCAGGAGAAGGAGAAGAAGGCCAAGAAGAAGGCTGCACCAGGTGGGGATGCTGAGTCTGAGGAGGCATCTGAATCTGATGCCAAGTCTGATGAAGTATCGGAAGCCGAAGTCAAGGAGGAAGCGTTCTCTGGTCCTGCACCTGTGAAGAAAGAACAGAAGAAGAATGTCCGGCACAGAAGTGCGGTGACGAAAACCAAGGCCCCGCTCCCGAAGGCGGTCCTGAAGAGGAAGAAATCCCAGTTATACTGGTACTGGGCCGCACCTGCTGCAGCTTTGGCCGCTGTGCTCATGGTCCTGCTCGGAGTACTGGGTTATTACCAGTACTACCGTCCAGCTAGCACCAGCAACTGATGAAGATGCATGCCCCCGGCTTGCTGTGCTGTACAAACGCTTGCTTGACCAATTTTGCAGGTGATGGAGGCAGAATGTCATCTGTAGGGTTTCCCAAAGAGAGAAAAATGCTTATGTGGTGCTTGTTCTTGAGTCTACTCAGTGGATGCTACAATTAATTTTGGCCGGAGATTGGTTTTGCTATACTCTTATGGTATCTTGTAGATGGATGGGCAGGATGTTGCATGAAACAATCAAATAATGCACTTCTTGATATATATTTGTTTGTTTAGTTTGCTGTTACGGGCTATGTTGCGTCAGTACCTCGAAATACTTACCAGCCAGGAATAAGGAATTGAAAATGTGAAGCACACATGCATGACAACCATCTCAAACATCGCATTGCTAATATCACTCGGATATTATAGGTACAAAAACATGTCAACTTTTCCTCTCTAGTCAACTGTACAAACCAGTTGAGCAACCACTCGCAGATATACAGATGCCGAGCTCTATGTGTGGTATAGGGCCTATCCACAAATGAGTATATAGACATGTTTCAATATAATCACAGACAAAAGCTAACACGGACACAACCGCCAGGATCAGCAAAAACAGCTTACCTGAGGAAGCAACATCAAACCAAGCTGTAAAACCCAGAAGCTCAAAGAACACTGCATCTTAAATCAGCGTGGAGCCGTGGATCAACTCCCAGAATCAAACCTCCTGTCTGCATCCATGAAATCTGTCACATTCCGGCGAGCCAATTCTTCGCAAGGAGGCATCATAATCACACAAATCAACACATCTTTTATGAGCTCAAATATACATAGGATGCGAGCTCTTACACAAATCAAAGCTTCTTTGGGAG
Organism: Guadua angustifolia; assembly: GCA_036346375.1. Lineage (NCBI taxonomy): Eukaryota > Viridiplantae > Streptophyta > Magnoliopsida > Poales > Poaceae > Guadua > Guadua angustifolia. Next base: position 27,636,845 of record CM070515.1, read on the forward strand.
ATTGTATGTTTTCTTGAGGAACTTTGTGGCCGCCTCATCATTCCGGTAGCACAAAACTCGCAGGATAGTGTTGGGGTTATTTGGGCTCCACTGAGCGGGTACGGGAGGCATTGGGAACCTAGATTTGGTTGGAGATCCATAAGAATCAGAAATTGTTTGCTTGAACCGCTCGATGAGGGTTTCTGTGTCTGTCCGTAGGAGTGGCAGAATGTGCTTCAACTCTGAGGAAGCCTTGTCAACTAATTCCTCTGGCAGACCATCACCATTTGCCAAATACAATCCTCTGAGGACTCTGAAATCATTCTCTATTATCTGAGAGTCCTGAAGGGTGAAAGCACGTGTAGGTCCACCAGCTAGAAGCACCAGCAGGAAGCCATCAAAGGTGCCTTTCATCAAGGCAGTTATCAGACGGTTCCGCACTCCATTGTGCACTATGCCACATATCATCCTAAGGATAGGGTCAAGCTCTCTCAACAAAGGACCCACCCTGTTTGATGCAGTGCTACCAACATACAATGTGTCCAAAAGAACATGACTCAGATCATTGAATACCAACTTGTATGCAGTTGTCTCACACAGCTGTCGGATGCCTTCTTGGCAAGCTGCCCGGGATAGCTCGAAGTTGATGTTCAGTCCATCTGTGATATCAGGCTGAGCTGATTCAATGTTTTGCAAGCATGTTTTCACTGTCTTTACCAGGTTCTCCAATTCAGTTCGGATGTAATGGAGTGTATTTATTCGTACACAGAGTTCAGGAAGACTTGAGGCAACATTTCCATTGGCCGATCCAACTTGTGATCCGCTCTTCATAAGAGCCTGCGGCTTTTCCTTTTTCTTGAATAATTTGGATCCAACATCACATCTCGTTAAATGAGGTAGTTGGGGAATAAGAGTACTCCGGGTTCCTGTGAAGCAATACAAAATGAATTCACCATGCTTATATTGTAAGCGAAAAATGCCTTTGCCTTCATACTTACCACAGCCAGATTTTGCTTTGGAGACGTAGTACTGTAGACTTGTATCAAGACCAGTTGTTAGATCAGGAAGCAGAGTAGAGTGCATTGTTATGGGCAACTTAAAAAACGCATCTAATGTCACACCAATTATCCGCAGCATCTCCGAAGAAGAAGGAGCAAAGCTCTCTCTGTTAGCCTTTGGATTCCAAGACTGCATACCAATTCACCAAATTAGTGGAATAGTTTTATATTTGAATTTTGAATTTAGACTAAAGCATGCACAAAATACTGTGATCTAGCTCTAGGGATTTAATTGACATCAACTTTGCGGCAGACCATTGAGAATGCCTGAATGCCTATATAAGCTAATCACTTGAGTCAGATACTAGCACCTCAATAAAAAAAACATGGATGTGCAATAACTAGTGGGTGAAATGCATCACATATTTGGGGTTTGTTGTTGATGACAATTGACACAACATGTCGAGAAAATGAAGCATGCAATGTTTACTGCCAAAGAAAATGCACTTTCTATTGTCCATAATAAAGTACAGCAATAATAGTTGTATGAGGTTGATAAATAGACCAATCTAATCCCATACCACCATGAATAGAACTATGAAAGGCTGCAAAATGGATAACAGTGTGAAAGGTTACCTCATACTAAATCAATGGATAACACTGTGGAAGGCTTACAAAATACTAAATTATAGAGGTTACTGCTGTACTTAAAAGGTAGGGTATGAGCAAAGAACTAAAGATCACCTCCTGCTGTAAATTTCGGTCAGCCCATCCTTTAAGCCTGCCCACTTGTTCTTTTACCCATGCTTTCACCAGATTAGCAATTACATTTTCAGCTTCATAAGGTGACATCTCTTTGATCAACGACTTGCCTCCATCATCACTATCCACAGAATCTTCAACAGCAATATTAACCAGATCCTTCTCTAACTTGTTAGCCGCCTTAAGCACTTGAGCTGTGTCTGGTGTCAGCTCTGTAAGGCCAGCTATAAATTGCTTCAGCTCATTCCCAAAGCAAGAATGAAGGGTTGTAACCGCAACAGCTGAAGCAAGCGGGTGCCATTTCTTCAGTATTGGACTGTACATATTTCTCTCCTTGGTAGCAAGGTCACCAATATCTTTTGCAAGGATTGACAGAACTGGTATAGGGTTCCTTGATGATCGCTTTGAATCTGCCTCTTCCATTTTCTGCACAAATCAACATAATTGAAAGACATAACTCACATAAGAATTGGTACAAGTGTCGAAAGGTCAATATTAAGATCTAGCATTTCGTTGCACTTCCCAAAAACTATAAATAAACAGGTAAATATCATAGTTGAGAAAAAAATTCAGACAGTTACCAGCAGAGTTCAATGTTTAAGTTTGCAGGAGTGTTTAAACAAATTCCACACATGGTGATAGACAGAAAATGATTACAGTAATAAAACAAACCAAAACAAAACAAAAAAGCATGAACTTTGCATAATTTGTCCTTAATGGATGAAAAAACCATGCACAACAAATATACTAAGTGGAACTTACTTGAGCAAAAGCAGTACGGAGTGAGGACCGTATATAGGTTTCTATCCTGCTGCGTACTACATCAGTCTCTTCTTTCCTTCTCTGACGGTATTCATGGGATATATCTTCAACAAGAATCTTCGCAGTTGAGACTCCTATTGATACAATACCTTGCATTGAATCAATATTACTAGTATTGAAAATTTCATGGTAAGCAAGCAGTCTTTTCTCTGTCCAACCCATTATCAAGCTTATAGCGGAGCTCAGAACGTCACAGTAATCTGGATCTTTTGTGGTTTTCGCATCTTTTACAACTTCAGTTAACTGATGTTCTGCAGCAGAAAGCAACTCGATATCTACATGGCTTGACATGACAAAATGGTTGAACAATGCCCAAGTAAAGCAGAGGTTATGAACCATCTGATTAATTCCAAGAATAACCCAAGTCATCTTCAACAACTCCATCACTTCATCAATCTCATCAACCACAGTACCATCCTCACTATCAAAGCAAGCATCTACCAACATTTGGTAGATATGGAGATTCAAGGGAAAGCCATCTGCCCAGTGACATTCATCAGAAGTTTCACCAAGGGATCTGCCAGCAAGGGACATGACAGCACTGTGCAACACCTGCATGGATTCAGAGTTCTTGCCAGTTTCAAGTGGCCTATCATATGCTCCATGTATTATCTGCCGCAGTCGCTGCGCAGAAATGTCTGATTTTTTTAATGGAACAAGTGGGTGGACCAACAAACCAGCCTCAAGAAACATCAAGTTCCTAAACTGCCAGGCCTTGTACTCTTGGAGATCAGGAAAATCTGATGATTTAAACTGCTGCAGGAACTCTAAGGGCAAAACCATAGAGTCTGCACGTCTACCAAGCTGTTTCAAGGAAAGCAAAGGGTAAAATTAAATCTAAAGTTCAAACTCGATCTGTACAAAACATAAAATGGTTCACCAAAGTTCTACATGAAAAAGTGCAGCACTATAGCCGACGGTGGTTCAACTATACCAGTTAATAGTACTCTCAAGTAATTCACTTCCCCAAGTAAAATGCTTGCTGAAATATGGCGATTTCAGAACAAACAAGAATGTCCTGACAACTTGCTTCATCTAAAGGAAATAAAGGAAACATACAGTTCAGGCCTGGGATGTCTAAAAGGAAACATACATTTCACGTTTGGCATGTAGACATCGACCTGAAATCCACAACAAAACGAGAAATAAAGGTTACCAAATATATCTTAGAGCACCAGCTGGATATAAAGTTTGGTGTCTAAATTTTAGGGTGTCAGCACAGGTAGTGCATATATTAACTAAAACACAGGTAGCCCAATTTTGGTTAATTATCTATTCTGGTTATTGTAGCCTTCCTATCTGAGAAGCACAGTGAAGCATCAACACTGATCCCAGTGAATGGCTGATACAAGCCAAGAAGACAACAAAATGATCTAGGCACCTTCACAATTCACATTGTCCAATATTCAAATATAGGATATGGACACGTATGGGAAACTCAAAGATCATACCATATATGCTCAAGCAAGCATTAGGAAACTCCATGCAGAGAAGGATTCGATCATATTCCCGTTACGAGGAAACCAGCTCGAGTACGCCTAGTATTTAAGGAAGTTTGGATATGCTCTGAAGATCACGCGACGATGGACTCCTCATCGGCTACGATCCGATATCCCAAATCGACTACAACTCAACCTAAGGTAAGACTACCCTAACTATATAAGGGCGAGGGTAGGCATCACCAAGAAGTAAGCAATTCTCAGTCTATAGCCATCCAGAGCTTGATAAGCAAGAAGATCTTTTGACCAGAGCATCTTTAGCTATAACTTAGCCACCTCCAATTTCAATCATCATTGTAATTAGAGTTAGGCATCCCACTCTGTACTTTGTTCATCGACCTCATACATCATCCAAACAGGAATAGGGTATTACTCCATCCGGAGACTCGAACCTATCATCGTGTACCCTCTGTTTCGTGTCTGACTCTGCTGATCTCGAAGGTACCAAAAGTTATAAGTTTATTGTCAATTTCTAACCTTCGACACACATAGATTGCATCAGACAAAAGATACCACAACTGCTGAACGCAATAAATGAAATTTGAACACCTCACCTGAAGTAATATATTTAACATTTTTTTTGACAGCAAATACTTAGCAAATCTATAATCGCAACTGGAAGTGATCACATGAACAAAGCATGAAGAAGGAAACTCAAACCAAAGCAAAGCATGCTTCTTTTATTTCATCTTATATGCAGAGTGAAACCCCAGACTGACATAAAATTTCTTTTCTGTTGCCAACTCAGTAGTACTTCATGCCGCTCATAATTGTGGCACACACAAGTACTGAAGCACATATAAAAGCAAGAAAACATGGTAATTAAGCAAACATTCAAGTACAAAGTACAGACTACAAAAGGACTGAGACCAAGTAGACACTAGCCACTAGCAATCACTAATCAGAGCAGCAGCACACTAGGATCCATGCAAACACTCCATTTACAGCACACATGAAGAAAAACCACAGGATTCATACCACCAAACATTGACCAAAATTTCCTAAGACGATCTTCTGCCACATTTCGACTGCAATCTCAACCACAAACCATCCCATTAAACCATGGAAAAACAACTTTCGATGCATTTGATCTCATAAGTCTGACAAAAAATCACTCGTCAGTCAATACTACCAGTGTACTTACCACACACCACTAACCCAAACTGAGATCTAGCACTAGTGTACAGCCCACCGACGCTGCAACAACTACCGAAACAAGCAATCTTACATAATTAAATGAAGCTACATTTCAAGAAGAGGCTGAGATCCCACCTGGCCGGCGGCGATGCGGAGCAGCCCACGCCGGATCCTCGCGTCGGCTTGTTCCGTCACCCTCAGCTGCACCCGCACTAGCTCCGCGGCCGTCGCCGGTCGCCGCCGCGCCGCCCTCCCGCCCTTGGACGACGCCGAAGAACTGATCCCGAGCGCCTTCTTCATCTTGCTGCTCGCCGTCGACGCCAGGGAGCGCTGGAGGGAGGACGAGGGCGTGGAACTGGAGGATGTGGAGGTAGTGCAATGGGTGGTGGTGGTGGTGGAGGAGGAGGTGGAGGTGGACTGGGGGATGTATGTGAGTGGCTTACCGCCGGCGGCGCGGGAGGCGGCGACGAGGAGCTCGTAGGCGGTGGCTTGGAGGTCAGCGGCGGAGAGCGGCACGCCGAGGTCGGGGAACGGGGAGGGGAGCGGCGGCGCGGACGAAGAGGAGGAGGTGGTAACGGTGGCGGCGGCGAGGTCGCTGGAGAGGGAGGAGGAAGAGTCGCGGAAGCGGCGCGCCATGCTGCCGAGTTTTTTTTTTTAACTTTTTTTGCGTTTTTTGGAGCCGCGTTTGATCGGTTATTGTGTCGGTTGGCTGCTTTGTTTTGTTTGCGCGTAGAATGTGTGCGTTTGTGTTCCCTTCGCTTTTGGTGGAATCACCTTTCATTTGCCAACTAACCAACATAAGATATACTAACTTACACACCAAACAAACTCGTCTTGAAAAAGAGAAATTTCAACTCGATTTGGTGAAACTTCAAATCTAAAAAGAGAAATCTCAACTCGAATCCGAGGGATTTCAACGGCGCACTTGAAGAAAACTCAGGTTTAGAGGAATTTCGATGAACCCTCACAATTTGAAGAATTTCAACTAGAAAATACCCACCTTCCTCTGCCTTGACACTCGGTAGTGAGAAACATGCGTGTGAATTCACTTCAAATTCTTCTCCGGCAAAGTGATGTTTTATTTGTATAATTCGCGTTCAAGTTTTATATGAGAATATAAGCATGGAATTATTATCAAGCCAATGTGCAAGTTACATGGTTGTCTGAGTTCAACCAAATTGAGCAGGAATTCAATTCAAATTGGTAATAGATGCTTCCTGATTTATAATGCTTCGTTTGCAGAAGTATCAAACGGCAAGCGAGGGAAGTTAATAATCCGTGAGAAGTGAAGCACCGGCTGCGAATTATCCTAGTTCTACTCGCATCTCAGTTGCCGTTCGTGATTAAGGCTACAAGCAACAAGAGACCAGCTCAGACTGGCACTTCGCCGTCAGTTGCATGGATCAGGTCCACACATCCACATGACGTGCACGTAGCAGCTTCTGCAATTTAATGCGAGCAGAAACGAGCCTGGAAGGTGAACAATCGATTCCAGGTATCAGAAGCTTCATGTTTTGTCTGATGAAACTGTGCTATCACGTACTGAATTCTGAGAGATCAAAGACGAAATTGGATTCACGAGTGCAGATGGTGAAGACGAACAAATCTTTCTAGCTAGCACACTTGTTTCCACGTGTTCGACCAGGGGCG